>OZ020613.1:11950411-12050411 GCA_963971575.1 Liopterus haemorrhoidalis | reverse complement strand
AGAACCACATGTATACAATATTAATTTGTTGTGTGATCTGTATATATTATTAATAGGAAATGTATGTAAGCGTAACCAAAACAGGAAAATGGTAGATTTTATTAAGTTTGTAATATACATCTTATTGCACAAAGTATTTTGCTATTGTTAAGTAAAAGATATTTTTGAATAATAATGTGTTTTGTTATAAAATTTCAAAAATCAAAAAGTATAATGTATAGAAACGTTCTATTTAAATGTTTGTACAATTTTATTCACTATTTAAAAAAATAATTTACTTTTTAAGTTAGATTAGGTATGTGAAGCACTGTGATTAGAACACTTATTGTAAAGCTTGTACATTTGTTGAAACAAGTAGATATTTATGTAAAATTCAAAATAGAAATCATATTTACAATTTTCTTTTTTTAATTTTGTATTATTAATCTGTATTTCTTATTAGCGATTAACAATGTTTTGCTGAAAACAGTTTTATACATCTTCGTTTAAAATAGTACAAATTTATATGCCCCCAACACTGGTCTTAACCGATTAATTTCTGTAAATATTTATGGAAACTCTTCAAATATACAAAGTAAGTCTCTGTAGTGAGTGTCCTTATTAATGTTTAAAACATTTTCAAATGTTTGCATATAAAACTGTATTAAAAATTAGGAACTAAAACCATAAGCCTACATTACATTGTTTAGTTGTTTGAGCGAAGTGATATTACTAAAATAAAGGTACGAAATGTACATATAATTTGAAAATAAACTTATTTGAATTTTACTATCCAAAGTGTTTTCATTCACAACCCCGATTTGTTTAACAAAATAGGTTCAAGTGACGGATAGTGATGACTTCTAATGAAAACTACAGACAGAAGTGCAACCAAAATTAATCTATTGTGAATCTATTTGTTATAATAACAAATAGGTTCACAAGATAAATATACAGGGTTACCAGACGTCTGTAATTAGTACGGAAAGTCCGTATTTTGAGTTTTATGAACTGATTAGAAATTATAAACCTTAAAGAAAGTTCACTCGATCGAGTTAAACTACTATTATAGTTAATATTGCATTGAATTAACATTCTAGATTATATTTTTATTCATTTTCCGTTTTTTTTTTCTACTATGTCCGTATTTTATGATTGTAAAATCTGGTAACCCTACGTATAGCTGACATATAAAGGCAGAGAAGGTAAGTTCTCAGTTTCTAGATTATTGTATATATGAAAGATATGTGGTTATCGCGACGTTTCAACCGATCTTTACACATCTTAAGTATTAAATACTTTCAGTCGACTTGATTTCTGAGTTATCTTCGTAGTGCCACAAGGTAAAACATCAGGAATTTGAACCCGCGTTACTGTGTTCTGTAGGCCAGCGTTTCCCAACCGCCGGTCTTCGGTCCGCGAGATTAAGCAGACCAAAACATAGATATAGATGTGATATTCGAACAATGCTTTCCACGTGGCGGGTCTGGGAACGATCCCCGCTGAGGATAAACATTTATTTTCTAATTAAAAATGTGTTCTCTATACAGTAATATCCCGTTACTCGACTGCCTCTTAGCTCGACGTTTTCGCCACTCGACGTAAATGTCGAGAGTGAGAGTCGACGGAAGCGTCGCTATCCGACGCGTGATCGACTACCGATCACGTGATACATATTTTGGTAAACAAAGCAAAATGAACGCATGGACAGCAGTTCGCGCCTAGATATCTTGACGACAACAACTCAGATTTGCAACGGTTGGTTACACGGATGTACACATTTAAATATTAGTTTGACGTGCAACGGTTGGTTACATGGATGTACACATTTACAAATCAGATTGACGTGCAACAGTTGGTTACATGGATGTACACATTTAAAAATTAGATTGACGTGCAACAGTTGGTTACATGGATGTACACATTTAAAAATTAGATTGACGTGCAACGGTTGGTTACACGGATGTACACATTTAAAAATTAGATTGACGTGCAACGGTTGGTTACATGGATGTACACATTTAAAAATAAAATTGACGTGCAACGGTTGGTTACACGGATGTACACATTTAAAAATTAGATTGACGTGCAACGGTTGGTTACATGGATGTACACATTTAAAAATTAGATTGACGTGCAACGGTTGGTTACACGGATGTACACATTTAAAAATTAGATTGACGTGCAACGGTTGGTTACATGGATGTACACATTTAAAAATAAAATTGACGTGCAACGGTTGGTTACACGGATGTACACATTTAAAAATTAGATTGACGTGCAACGGTTGGTTACATGGATGTACATACTTAATAATTTGATTGACGTGCCATGGTTGGTTACACGGATGTACATATTTAAAAATTAGATTGACGTACCACGGTTGGTTACATGGATATACTAATTTAAAAATTAGATTGACGTGCAACGGTTGGTTATATGGATGTATACATTTAAAAATTAGATTGACGTGCCACGGTTGGCTACATGGATGTACACATTTAAAAATTAGATTGACGTACCACGGTTGGTTACATGGATATACTAATTTAAAAATTAGATTGACGTGCAACGGTTGGTTACATGGATGTACACACTTAATAATTTGATTGACGTGCCATGGTTGGTTACACGGATGTACACATTTAAAAATTAGATTGACGTACCACGGTTGGTTACATGGATATACTAATTTAAAAATTAGATTGACGTGCAACGGTTGGTTACATGGATGTACACACTTAATAATTTGATTGACGTGCCATGGTTGGTTACACGGATATACACATTTAAAAATTAGATTGACGTACCACGGTTGGTTACATGGATATACTAATTTAAAAATTAGATTGACGTGCAACGGTTGGTTATATGGATATACACATTTAAAAATTAGATTGACGTGCCACGGTTGGCTACATGGATGTACACATTTAAAAATTAGATTGACGTGCAATGGTTGGTTACATGGATGTACACATTTAAAAATTAGATTGACGTGCCACGGTTGGTTACATGGATGTACACATTTTAAAATTAGATTTACGTGCAACGGTTGGTTACATGGATGAACACATTTAAAATTTAGATTAACGTGCCACGGTTGGTTACATGGATGTACACATCAAATTTTTGACGTGCAACGGTTGGTTATATGGATGTACACATTTAAAAATTAGATTGACGTGCAACGGTTGGTTACATGGATGTACACGATTAAAATGTGAACATCCGTGTAACCAACCGTGGTACGTCAATCTAATTTTTAAATGTACACATCCGTGTAACCAACCGTGGCACGTCAATCTAGTTTTTAAATTAGTACATCCATGTAACCAACCATTGCACGTCAATCTAATTTTTAAATGTGTACATCCATGTAGCCAACCGTGGCACGTCAATCTAATTTTTAAATGTGTACATCCATGTAACCAACCGTTGCACGTCAATCTAATTTTTATATTAGTACATCCATGTAACCAACCGTTGCACGTCAATCTAATTTTTAAATGTGTACATCCATGTAACCAACTGTTGCACGTCAATCAAATTTTTAAATGTGTACATCCATGCTACCAACCGTGGTACGTCAATCTAATTTTTAAATGTGTTCATCCGTGTAACCAACCGTTGCACGTCAATCAAATTTTTAAATGTGTACATCCATGCAACCAACCGTGGTACGTAATTTAATTTTTAAATGTGTACATCCGTGTAACCAACCGTTGCACGTCAATCTAATTTTTAAATTGGTACATCCGTGTAACCAACCGTTGCACGTCAATCAAATTTTTAAATGTGTACATCCATGCAACCAACCTTGGTACGTCAATCTAATTTTTAAATGTGTACATCCGTATAACCAACCGTGGTGCAGCTATGAACTTTTTGTTTTTTGCTAAAATAAGTTATTTATATTTATAATTATGGGTCCAAGGGATAGAAATGCAAGCATATCTAAAAGGAAAACATATACATATATGTATTTCCTTATATGTATATGTATATATGTACATATGATTCCCTTTATTTCTTATGGAGAAATTCGACTCGCCACTCGACGTAATCGTTACTCAACGCTTTTTCAGAACGAATTAACGTCGAGTGGCGGGGTATTACTGTAGTTAAAAATCATCGATTTAATACATAAGAACTATCCGGGCTAATAGCCAAAGTTGCTAGAACAAAAATATAATAATAAACAATCGTTTTTTTTATGAATTTTATAGTTAAATAATATATTTTTTTACCGACCGCCAACATATATAAGGGAGGTATTGTAATCATACCAATTTTGACGTTTTGAGATTTCGATGGATCTCCACGAATTGAGGTCCCTACATAACGTTTTGACTATTTTTAGCATGATCTTTTAGCAGGACCTTTTTTTTTTGCTCATCACTTGAATCTTTAGAGATGAGAACCTTTTATTTGCCAAGGTCGCCAAAACACGGCTCTGCCCCTAGCGCAAGTTTTCCTTACTGCGGCTCTGAATGTAATTTATATAAGTACTTTATGATGGCGGTCGGTCCTGTGGTGGCCACAGCTGATTTTTTTCCAAGATACGAATTGGTAATTGATTCCGAAATCCAGGGGAGGGCAACTGACCCATCTTGCGGGCGCCTATGATGACCACCTCTCCGTATCAATTTTTTTTTGCGCCTCTAGCATTATTGTATCTTACTTGATGGGCGTTAAAATTTTATATTTCTTTACCCCAAAATAAAAGTGTATTAACTCAATTTTGTATACAATTACATTTTTCTCTGAGTAACATTAAAAGTTACATTTTATGGATATTTTAAAGGCAGTGAAGTGGTACTTTTCTAGCTAGACAGAGAAGTGCCATTCTTAAGATTTTTATTAAAATATTACATTTATTTGAAAAATACTGTTCGTAATTTTGGATGGGGTAAGAATTTCTTCGTCACTATCCATTAAAAATTAATTACAGCAGTTGACAACAATAACTTATAAATTGTCAAATTTATTATAACAAACAACAACATAACAATTTTATAGCTGCCTTGGTTGGTTTCAAAGCCTTGCCAACACCAGCCGTGGCACTAAAATTGTAACTTTTCTGCCTAGCTAAACTAAAAATATTTCCAAGTTATGTATTATCCAAGTCCTCTCTCGTATCTAATTTGCCTGGTATGACAAATATTGCTTTAATAATTTTAGATCGGTGTTTGATATTTAAAATATTTGACAGTTGTTATGTTAAAAAATAACAGAGTCCAAGAAAAATACAAACTTATCAAATGGTAGTTTTGCCTTAGTTTCCATATCTGTTGATTTTTAGAAATTGTTCGTGTAGCCTTTTGCAATCAAATCTAAATGAACTAAAACATTTTTTTACCGTCAATTTTACACCTTGTTTTCCCTCCACATAATTTTCTTTGGGATCCCTTACTGGGTTTGTCAGCTTTGTCTAGGGAACCAAGCAACAAAAAAAAGTCATTTACGGCGGGCTGCTAACGTAAGAGTTTTCTCTAACTCCAGTTAAAATCATTTGTTTTTGTATGCTACAACATACAAAAACAAATGATTTTAACTTGAGTTAGGGATAATTCTTACTTTAGCAACCGGCCATTAGAGGTTCAATAGGCCAACAAATGGTGTGGTTCCAAAAAAATAAAGCCTGCTGTCATTCAAAACTGTGGAGTCAAGACAAAAAACTGTCAACTTGCAACATCGAAATTTTTATTACTATTATTTTGATTTACCGGAGTTGGTAACCCAAAATTTCTATCGACGCCCAACTCTATGGAGTATTAATTGAATGAAAACAGGACTGTTTCCTGTTTTGTACATAGTCCTGTTTTCATTTAATCAAGGAAAGACTGTAGCTCGGTAGTCCTTTTGAATCAACCGCCCTGATAGATCGACAAGAAAAGGATGTACAGGTAGGTGATAAGAGAGAAATAAAAACAAACACAGTAGCTCCCAGCTGATAACTTTTTATTGATTTACTTTACAGAATGCGATAATTTCGTATTAAACTAAGTATGTGCACAGTTGTCAACACTGACATGTTAACTTATGAGTGTTCATTAAATTGACACGGTATAAAATCTAAAATACTTGAACACTTGAAAATAAGTGAACACCATGACTTACTCAGCACACTGCGTATCTGGTAGAATTGTCGCTGTGAGGGTAACAAATTCCACAATCTACTTTTTCTATTCGACATGATTTAATTGAAAAAAATTATTTACAAATAATATTACGCAACCAAACTTAAATAGTGTATAATTTATAAATAACATAATCTGTACTAATTTAATATAAATTGCATAAAAATTTTAAATATGCTTAGTATAAATGTACACCATTCATTTTACAACATATTACAGATGTTTCAGAGTTTACAATCACGAGGTAAAACACCTCAAAGCGACAACTAACATTTAATGTACAAACATATTTAATATGACTGCGACAAGCCAAACAGTAATTTAAAAAACATAATTTAAAACGTTCCTTAAATGCTTTCTTTTTGTTCTATAATAACAAAAATATATATATAAAATTTGAGAGCTTTCCATTAGCTTCATGTTTAAAATAAAGGATAGACCGATTTCCAAATAAAATACTAAACTTTTATTGTATAAATATACATATCAAAGTTAAAGCGTTTATCAGCAATCGCAAACATTAGAATGTCGAATGTTGATTTCGACTTCAACTAATATAGTATGCAGAGTATAACAGCCTAATACCATCCGCAGAGGTTTTCCAACGTGATGTTACAGTAATAAAACAAGCGTTAAATTAAATAAGTGTCTGTGAAATGGATCAAAAAATCGGTCCAGTCCCTGTAATTCAACAAACTGTTACGTGTTAATGTGACTGTACAACTTACTCATCGATTCTGACTGTTAGTTTATTAATCATTCCCATTCGGTTGTTCCCGGAGGTTTTGCTGTCAGGTCATACAACACCCTCGAGATACCGGGCACCGTTAGGACCTCCTGCACCATTCTGTACAGCACCTGTAAATCAAAAGAACACAATTAATACCAAGCAAATATTGCTATCAGACCTATGAATATTGGAAATAAATTATATCAATTAACTTTTGGTATAGTCGGATTGCTGATAGGTGACTGTTACATGTATGTATCAAGTAGTGCATTCATATAATAATCTAGTTACCATTTTTCAGCGATTTTAAAAATGTTTTTTGTTATTTGTCTTAGCTGTCAGTGTCTTGTATTCCGAAATTCAAAATTGCCTGATAAATAATAACATAACTTTTTCAAAAAATAACTTAAAATGTGATCTTTTAAAAATTATTAAGAAAGAAAAATCTGAACCAGTTTATATTATTGATACATTGTCACAAACGTATGGTCATGAAGATCATATGTATATAAGTACTAATTTGGGGTATAGCAAAAAAAAGTTTTGAAAATGTGGCGAGTAGCCTGTGGTCAAATTAGTTGTGAAACTTGGAGAAAAATTTATTAAAAAAATCGAAAATTTTATAAATGAATGGTGGGAAAGGAAAGGATTGTTGATGATATTAATCCAATAATAATAAATAAAGAAAATGGCAGCGATAGTGCAGATGACAACGATATCATGCATTACAGTGACTAATTGTTTTAAAATTAAAACAAACATATAAATACAACTTGTAGCAATATATTATATGAATAAATATATTTTTACTTAATATTTTATTACTTTGTACTTAGGGGAAACAAAAGTTTAATTTAATTAAACAACAAATAATAATCCAAAAATTACGTATGAGTACAAATTTTTCCTTATTTATAATTATTACCTTAAAATTAATAATTTTGTTTGTTTGAGTACTGCTGTAAATTTATTTTCGCGCTCTAATTAATAAAGATATCTACGAATCATGCCGTTTCTTTCTAATGCTTTGTTTTTTATTCAAATTATTTGGAAGGTTAGTTGTCATCTTGCGTCACTATACGTTACTATGGGTATGCAAATAATTATAATGATATAGACAGAGAAAGCATATAGTATTGTATATCGATACTTATAGCAACGAACAGTCACCTATCAGCAATCCGACTATACTTCAAATATTGCTTTCAAATATTAAAAAAAAAAAAAATGTAAATAAAAATAATAATAAATACTCATGGTATTTAGATTTGCAAATACTTTCTCTGTAATATTTGTTGTCTGAAAACGTCATAATTTGAAATACTTGAGAAGCATTCCTTCCTAGTATTTCATATCTCCCTTAGTATTTTAAATCTTTCCTAGTATTGGAAATTTTCCTTAATATTCCAAATACAGTCAGCCCTCACGTAACGTACGGCCGCTTAACGTACGTTCGATGTTACGTACATATATCCGCACGAACGTACACTTCGCTTTGACCCGTCGGCGAAAATGCTTGTAGATGCAAACAAAATGGGCGTATGACTGAATAGTTTATAAATTTTATGTCCTTTTTTATTTACAATAAATACTAACAATATATTCGGTATTTAAAATACTTTTACCGAGTAATTCTCACAGCTCAAATTGCTGCAATGATATCAAAATAATTCTTAAAAGTCGTGTACTTACATCTACAGGTAATTGTTTTCCGGGAATGGCCGGTGTTCCAGTCATAAAGTCTTGAGTGCAGAAGGGACGAAGTACAATAGACCTTTGGCAAGATGGTATCCTCATCGCTTGGTCACGATCAAAATGTATGGGTAGCAAAATCACAGGCATCTGCGTAATCACTCCACTGTAACCACTGAAGCTTTGCAATACCTACAAAAAAATGTATCAGAATATTAAAATTAGTATATTGTTTCGGACCTTGCGCGCGCTTAGTTCGCAGTTTTGCTGCTGGCGAACAAAATAATATTCTTAAAGCGACGCACAATATTAAACAATAGATCTATGATACCCTTAACGGTACATATAACCCCACAAATTATGTTTCTTATAAAAAACTAACAATCTCAAATAAAAATAGTATCAATCTACAGCGTGAGACAACACTTCGAGACAACAACTCGATTATTTCCTTATAAAAATATTGTTCAAATAAAACTTGTTTGGGGCAATGGGTGTCAGACGATAACCCTATCATTTTTTTTTTTTCATTTGTCTTGCAAAAGATATTACCGCAAATAACTTTTCTTCAAATTAAACTACACATACAGTATTGAGCAAAATAAAGGAAACTTATTGAAAATTCATAAATTTTAACTTATTCATTTAATAATTTAAGTTGGAAAAAAACAAATCCAAAAATATTTCCACTATTTCAAAGTACCATGAGTTCAAAAAGTAATTACATAAGGGTTGGCTATGGAAAAATAAAATAATGTCTACTGCAAGCTTTATATAATAATATAAACTTATGACAACAACCACAGTGATGACAGTTAATTAATTCTAAAGCTTGCAGTAGATATTATTTCATTTTTTTATAGCCAACCCTTATGTAATTACTTTTTGAACTCATGGCATATATTTTTATTTGGTTTATAAAACACTTACAAAGAAAATTCATAAAAAATTAGTGTAATATTAACATAACATTATGATTCTAATAATTTTTGTTTATGAGCAAAACAAAAGAAATTAGTTTATTTATAAGAATAATGTCGGGTTGCTAATGTAAGAGTTTTCTCTAACTCAAGTTAAAATCATTTGTTTTTATATGTTACAACATACAAAAACAAATGATTTTAACTTGACTTATGGCCGGTTGCTAAGGTAAGAATTATCCCTAATCCCTATTAAACTTTACGTTTTGTTTGTGTATCTTACGCTGCCAATCTTCCGATCTACTACTGCCCATAGATTCTCAATTGGATTGAGATCGGGTGACTGGGCTGGCCAATCTAATAATATTTTACATATTATTATAGAACTTTTTTCTCTATTCCACGGTGTAAAACTTTTATATCTTTACATAACAAAATTTTTGAGAAAATCTGATTTTGTGGCTTTTAAAATGACGACTTATTTGTTGGTAAATAATAGAAATGCCTGCAATTGTTTCTACTTGTATATTACTGTTAGTCACTAATCACTCATTAATTTTTAGACCACAAAAAGTCGCTTTCTCAAAAATGTTGTTACATAAGGATATAAGATTTACACCGATGAAAAGAGAAAAAAGCCCTATAATATTGTGTTAAATAATAGGTGTAGTGTAATTTGAAAAATAGTTATTAACAGACTTGTCTCTTGCTAAACAAAAAAAAAAAAAAAATGCTATAGTCTGACCCCCATTACCCCGAATAAGTTTAATTAGAACAATATTTTTCTTAAGGAAATAATAGAGGTGAACATAAGAATTGCCTCACCCTGTATACATCAAAATTATCAGCATATTTTTAGCAGTATATCTATCTAACAGGATATTTTTAATTGTAGAAAAAATTGTTGTGAAAATGTTATCACTCAATAGATCAGTACTGGGCTGCGGGTCTAAGTTTGGGAAACGCTGATTTAGTGAGGTCTTCGAACTGATACACGAATATTATTCGACATCGCTGAGAATATGACCACAAAGAATGAACGAAGAGAAATGTCATTATGAACAACAACGGAGAAAGGAAATCAAAAGAAGTCATAGAACAGTGTTTCTCAACCTTTTTTTGTTGCAAGAATATCATTCTCACATTTTCAAGATTGCATGACTCAAAAGATGTTTTTAAAACAATACATACAGTGGACCCTCGAACTTCAAATGGTTTGTTATCGAACAACTTGAAACTCTAACAAAAAATTGAGGAAAATCCGGCTTTGAAATTTAAACAAAAACTCCAGAGTCGAACAAGAATCACGTGAATTCCAGATGAAAGAAACTGCTCCTGCCAGTGAGCAGTAATATTTCCTCCTACTATTTTTACTGATTGATTATTATACAACATTTTTTTATGTATCTAAATAAATACATTCAATTATTAAATATACTTGTTTCATTATTATTTACCAATATGATCTTTTAAAATAGACACTTATGTTTTATATTGGGTAAATTTTGGGGGTTTGGAATGGATTCATTCAATTTACATTATTTGATACGGGGAAATTTAACTCGTAAGTTGAATCGTCTCCTGAAACGGATTGTGTTTGAAGTTCGAGGTTCTACTGTAATAAATATTGAAAATGTAGTTCGATACCCCCTGGTTGAGAAACCCTGTCATAGAACATATAAAGTGATAATAATAAAAGTGATATTACCTGGGTAGCTAAGTGGTCGGCTTGTCGTAGAGTCGCCAGTACATTGCTTGTCAAATATGTAGGTGTGAGATCTGGAATGGATTCTTTAACAAGTCCACCAAACACATAGCAGACTCTATTAATGTTGTGGCACACACGAGGAATAATTTTCGACAAGAATATCATATCATCCCAATCAGGATCTTTTTCACTCGAAATACCAACTACGTAACTGTAGGAACGGCAATCACCCTGTACTCCGACACTTCTAATAGGTAACAACGTAGCAGCTAAACGTTGTTTACTTGAAATCTTACGTAACTCAGATCTCTCATCATCACTAGTAACACCTTCAACTCTGTTTAAAAGTGCATGTTTCTTTTGTAACATTTGATCAAATTCAACCATTATTTTAACTAAAACTTGTGTTTCGGAGAAGTCTCTTTCCAAATAGGGTTCTTCAGCACACAAAACTCTTATTGCTAAACCTGGACCAGGGAACGGATGCCTCATAACAATTTCTTGGGGTAATCCAAGTTCTCTTCCAAGTATTCTAACTTCATCTTTATGAAAGTCTTTAAGTGGTTCAACTACTCTTCCTTCTGCTCTTAACTTTCTTATTAACTCAGAATCATTATGGTGAGTTTTTATTGTATCTGCTTTGGTGCTAACTAAGTGCGATGCAGATTCTATTAGATCTGGCCGAAGCGTACCCTGTCCTAAGAATACTTCCTCGGGTTTTAAATTAAGTTCTGCTATAATATCATCTGATATCTTAACGAAAACATCTCCGATTATCTTACGTTTCTCTTCTGGATCTGTAGTCATACATAACATTTTAGTAATTCTAGTCCTGGAATTAGGTTCTCTTTTATCTAACGGTACGATGGTTGTTCCTTCGGTGAATTGATAAGCTGCATTTATCACCCGTATGTTAAGACCAATTTCATGTAATGATTGTTCGACACGAGCACTTTCATTCTTTCTCATAAAACCATTATCTATATGTATAGCTATAACTTGATCTTCACGTAAGGCTTTATGTAATAAAGCAGCGCAAACTGTAGAATCTACACCTCCGCTTATTAAGAGTAACACTTTATTCGAACCAACAGTCTCCTTTATATATTTGATACATTCAGCTTGTCTTCCTTGCATTGTGTAATTACCAGTTAATCCAACGACATCAAATAAAAAATTCTTTAACATTAATTTTCCATTTGTAGTGAGATCTACTTCTGGATGAAATTGTAAGCCGTAAAGTCTTAATTTTTCATTACAAATACCAGCTATGAATGAACCAGAGTTCGCAATCGGCCGGAAGTTATCAGCAATTTTTTCAATCGAATCACCATGAGTTAATAATACAGGCTGAATTTTATCCAGGCCTCTAGCAAAAGAAAAAAAAACAAACAAATCTATTAGAAAAAATTTACAATATCAAAGTTGTCTTAAAAATAAAAAAACATTTTTGTTCAAAATTCTTATCATATTTAATCCAGTCAATATTTCAATAGCATGTAATTCAAAACAATTATCATCAAAGAGAGCCACGGAAGAGGAATATAGACATATACTAGGAGGCAGGCGAGTATCCAGAGGGGATATCAACCCTTGAGCCCCCCGGACACGTGGTTTTCGTCAAAATACTAGTGTTGACCTTTTCTTTATGTCATCACTTGTATTTTGGAAGTGAGGACTTTTTTTTGTTAGGTCAACACTTGCATTTTGAATAATAAAGTGCATTTGAGCAGCACATTTTTTCCGAATAATTTCCCGATTACTACCCTTTAAAACAATTTGGTCTACTGAGCCCTCCCCAAACCAAAATTCTGAATGCGCTCCTGCTAGGAGAGTTCATTAATTCACAACTGTGCAGTGCACGTTGACGCCACATAACACTTATGTCGAATGTGCGAAGTTTTTAAAAACAAACACGTTGTGTACAGTATCGGCAAGTGACAGATCACGATCTGTCACTTGCATACATAACCAAAAAATAAATCTATACTAATAAAATTGGAGGCTAAATCTGTTTTTATAATTTTTTCATCCTCATATTTGGTTTCTACACAAAAACTGCTGGACATATTTTCACGTTAATTGGTATGACGATAAAAGGAGGACTATGAGGCATTTCAAATTAGAGATGGGTGGTTCATGAACGAACCGGCTCACTGAACCCGCTCAGTACACTTACCGAAGAGACACGGTTCACCAAATTGAAATGAGCCGGCTCACTGTATAGTTACAAGTTTCAAGGATACGATTGGTCGGGCGATTGTGAGCAGCGACCGGAGTGATCCGGATCTGGATCGATGTCATGTTGAACTTCGCGAGAACTCAGCTTGTAATGTATTATCATAAAGAGTATTTTGTCATCAATTTGTAGGGCAGTTTATTTGAAACTAATAGGCTTAAGCTGCATTCAGAGCTCAGTAAATTAACACGCTGTGCGTTATGGATAGTTAGTAAACGAGTGCAATTGGCATGATCGGACAAGCTCGTACTATATCGCTCAACAGTAGTATAGCAACGACAAAGCACGAGCATGTCCGATCATACCAAATGACCTCGTTTACTAACTATCCATAACGCACAGCGTGTTAATTTACTGAGCTCTGAATGCAGCTTTAGTCTGTATTTTTTTACAACCATACTATATAAAAATATTTAAAATATTTCCCAAATCCCAGATGTCCGATTTATAAGGGCAATAAACATCGCCATAAACTTAACACATCTGGTTTAAAATACAGTAGCTACATAAAGTGAATTGTTTGTTTCAAAAATGTTAGATAAGGGCCGGGGCTAAGCGACGTTCTACCTACGAGCGAACGACCGACCGACCTGTGTCTTGGGATCATGTTTACAGTTCATATATTGCAAGAACCGGCTCTAAGCAAGAGCCGGCTTTAAACGACGTTCTACCTACGATCGACCTGTGTCTCGGGATCATGTTTACAGTTCATATATTGCAAGAACCGGCTCTAAACGACGTTCTACCTACGACCGACCTGTGTCTCGGGATCATGTTTACAGTTCATATATTGCAAGAACCGGCTCTAAGCGACGTTCTACCTACGAACTAACGACCTGTGTCTCGGAAACATATTTACTTAACCGGATCACTGAGCGGGATCAATGAACCGGCTCAACAAACTGAACGACCTCCACTGATCCGGTTCCGCAAACTGAACCGAAACTCCCATCTCTATTTCAAATATATATTTTTTTCTAGGGGGTATTTCGGGGTTAAAACTGTTTATTAAAAATCTTAAAATATCTTCCTTATTATTGATTTAACAGCAAAATCATGTATGACAAAAATATTTTACAATAAAAAAATAAATCTTTTATTTCTATAAATTTTTTCATTTAGATGAATATTTGTGAAGTTACGGGGGGACATCCTAAAGTTTGACTTTTGAAATATCTCCTTAACAGCAAAAATGCATATAACAAAAATTATTAATAATAAGAAAACAAATTTTTTGTTGTTGTATATATTTTTCGACTGAATACATATTCGGGGAGTTACGGAGGTACACCCTAAAACTAAAATCTTGAAATATCTTACTTAATTACTTTACATCAAAAACGTATGAGAAAACATTTTTTTTTCTGTCTCTCTTCAATGCAGTTTTTAATAAGATCATTGGAGGGGGGTGGGGGAGTGTTACTAAAAGGTTGAAATATCTAATTGATTATTTACTTAATAGCAAAAATGAATATAAGAAAAGAAACAATTCCTATTTGTTTAACCCTTTACTGCATGAATTTTTATATTTGGCTGAAATATTTCATGGGCATTAGGAATTGGTTCTTATTGATAGAAAAATTAATTAAAAAAATATATTTAAAATATTAATTATTATTTTTATGAAAAAATAATAATTAAAATAATAATTTAGGGTTTGTGCCATGTATGGAACATTATGATTCTACATTATGTTACACAAGAAAATGATTCCGTATTATTTGCTCGTCAATTGCTAGGTGTTCTTCATTAGGGATTAAAAGCAGTCGCCCTCGAATTTTTGAAAGAAAAGGTCGTATCTTCTAGTTGTTATTTCTCAATAAATTCAGAGTTATCGTTGAAGTGCAAATTCCGCTTGAAATCCTCAAATCTATTGCAGCCCATTACTTGAGACAGTGCAAGATCCATTGCTGTGTATGTGGCATATATGAAAATTCATGAAGTAACGTTCTGATTAGAGATGGGTCGTTCATGAACGAACCGGCTCACTGAGCCGGCTCAGTACACTGACCGAAGTGACACGGTTCACCAAATTGAAATGAACCGGCTCACGGCTCATTGTATAGTTTCAAGTTTCAAGAATACGATAGGTCGGGCGATTGTGAACAGTGACCGGAGTGATCCGGATCTGGGTCGATGTCATGTTGAACTTCGCGAGAACTTGGCTTGTAATGTATTATCATAAAGTGTATTTTGTCATCAATTTGTAGGGCAGTTTATTTGAAACTAATCGGCTTAGTCTGTATTTTCTTACAACCATACTATATAAAAATATTAAAAATATTGCCCAAATCCCAGATGTCCGATTTATAAGGGCAATAAACATCGCCATAAACTTAACACATCTGGTTTAAAATACAGTAGCTACATAAAGTGAATTGTTTGTTTCAAAAATGTTAGATAAGAGTCGGGGCTAAGCGACGTTCTACCTACGACCGAACGACCGGCAACTGACTGACCTGTGTCTCGGGATCATGTTTAAAAGAACCGGCTCTAAGCAAGAGTCGGTTCTAAGCGACGTTCTACCTACGACCGAACGACCGACTGACCTGTGTCTCGGGATCATGTTTACAAGAACCGGCTCTAAGCAATAGTCGGCTCTAAGCGACGTTCTACCTACGACTGAACGACCGACCGACCTGTGTCTCGGGATCATGTTTACAGTTCAAAAATTCAAGAACCGGCTCTAAGCAAGAGCCGGCTGTAAACGACGTTCTACCTACGACCGAACGACCGACCGACCTGTGTCTCGGGATCATATTTACAGTTCATATATTGCAAGAACCGGCTCTAAGCAAGAACCGGCTCTAAGCGACTTTCTACCTACGAACTAACGACCGTCCTGTGTTTTGGAAACATGTTTACTTAACCGGATCACTGAGCCGGATCAATGAACCGGCTCAACAAACTGAACGACCTCCACTGATCCGTTTCCGCAAACTGAGCCGAAATTCCCATCTCTAGTTCTGATTCAGTTTTAAAAGTAAAATAAAAAATAAAAATCGGAATGTGCCATATAATGTGGCACACTATGCGGTAAAGTGTTGTTAATGCAGTTTTTAATAAGATATATATTTGGGGAGCTTTGGAGAGACCTACCTATAAACGAAGTATCTCACTTATAATTTACTTAACCGCAAAAATATACATTACAAAAACCGTACGGGTACTCCAGCTAGTTAATAATAAATCATAGTAATATTTACTGTGGTAAAAAATAGTTCAAGTATAAAAACATTCTTATTTGCCAGTTCAGGCATGGAATTTTCATGATGAAAAATAATGATGAAGAGTAATTGACGAACGGACAAACGAGGGCACATATACTCTACGAAAAGGATTTGCCGAACTTCTATTGTGTACACTGTTTGAAATGTGGCAATGTGCAGAATAAACGAACCCACCTAACTGGGGCCCTTACAACTGTATGTTGTAAAATTACAACTGTCACTTTATGTCATTTTAATTTGACAAATTCAAATGTTCAAGCAGAGACATAGGCGAGTTTTTTTCCTGGCAATCTTTGATAAAACTTGTTTGAATCAAATAATATTTTTGTATTATTCAATATTATCATTAATTCTGTAGTGATAATACTAGCCTTGGCCTGGCTCGGTCATGGTTACAACAAACAATTGTAATAAAATCTATATAAATTTACTGTATAGTCTTTGACATATTGTAAGCGCAACTAGATTTTGAAATATAGTTATTATCTGTCTCATTTTGTAATACGAAACTAACAGGGAAACTTCATTTTTTATGTTGTATATTTTAAATATCATCTTAGGGTGGTAATTCTTAAGTAACATCTTTCAAAATATTTGACAATTCATAATTGACATTAAATTATATGTCAACTTACTAACACAAATTGTATAAAACACAACTTGACAAGTATTTGAAATATATTTTATACAACCAGAACAGAAATTATAATTAAGCGAAATAAGATGAAATCAATATTTGTATATAATTCAAAATATTAGACATGTCAATCACAAATTTGACATGTCAATTTGGTATCTGACATGTAGTTTTTGAGTGAATATAACCTCAGTATAATGAAACTTCACCAAAAATGTAAAAGCCAGATTTACAAGTTTAGATGGTTTCAAAAAAGTCTATTTACACCACAACAGTCACCAAAGTAACCAGATCTAGTATTACAAATTGTATTACAAATTGAGACAGATTATAACTATTAACATTTAATAGACCATATTAGTAACTACGTCACAAAATGGGATTCAGTGCTGCCGCCTCACGGTTGGATTCCTTTTATTTGAATTTAGCATGTTGTTTTTTTTTTTGTTAAATTTTATTTTGGAAGTATAAATTAAGTTTTCAAAGTAAAAAAAATGCTTCACATCAAAACTACAAGTCAATATTTATTTATTAAAATTCTTATTTTATACATTATAATTTAATATGTCATTATTTTTGCAGAACAATATTATTTTGCAGGTTAATTTAGTAAAATTTACGTTAATAATCGTTAGTATGGCAAGTAACATAGCAATAAATGTGTATGCTATATAGACCGGGAGCTCATGACATTTTTGGTCTCCGATTTCATACAGCATGCCTTTTGGAGGAGAGAATATTTACCGTGTGACAACAAAAAATGGATGGTACTAAACCCCTGCACGCTTTCCGGTCATAGGGAAAATTGCATTTCCACTTGCACAAAATTTTTGTGTTTTTCTCTGATTTAATATTGCTTGCCCTTTTGTCAAAAGAAAGTTATAACAAATTTAAAGTCTTTTAATTATAGGCATGCTGTATGAAAACGCGGAAAATCATATTTTTTTATTACAAGATCACATGACCGTTTGAGCCCTTTGGTACCCTCCGAATCGCATGCATATATTTAAAAAACTTTAAATTTGTTATAACTTTCTTTTGACAAAAGGGCAAGCAATATTAAATCAGAGAAAAGCACAAAAATTTTGTGTTTAAGGGGAAATGCAATTTTCCCTATGACCGGAAAGCGTGCAGGGGTTTAGTACCATACCTTTTTTGTTGTCACAGGGTAAATATTCTCTCCTCCAAAAGGCATGCTGTATGAAATCGGAGACCAAAAACTGTCATGAGCTCCCGGTCTAATATCTAAATGGTTTGAAGAAACAATAAGTTCTTATTTTACCCATTATTGTTTTTCATTTTCATGACAAAAAACGAAAAAAATTGCGATTAAGAATGTAGCTGTAATGGTTACAATTTGGAGCAAAACAATACACCATTATGCATTCTAAAACAAAATATTAATGACTATTTAGTGTTAATTAAATAAATACTTAAGATATTTCTATTTCCATATTATTTAAAAACGTAACCTATATCTTCGAATTCTTATTTATATATTTATAATATCATTATTCTATAACATAAAGTATCTAGACTGTATATATTAGTATATACTTATAAAAAATACATATTTTTTGTTCCAAAATTGAAAATATTCATAAATTTAATGTAACAAAAGTAATGTCACATTTATTTTAAACCAGCCAAAAACTTCCAAAGGAATCCGCTGTCAGATGGCAGCACATGTATGTGACGACACACTAATATAGTCAATTTGCGAAAACCTCGCAACGTGAAACCGTAGAAACGTGAAAATAACGTACGGAAATGTATGTTATATTTACGTTTCAACGATACATACGTAAAAATATTCGCAAATTGTCAGAAAGTAATAATCTGTTTGAATGTTTGATGAAATGTAGCTCTGCTGTAAAAGCTAGAATACACAGAGATGTTCTTCCATCATATTTTATCTTGGAGGGCAGTATCAACGCTGTTAGAAACTTTTGTAACATACGCCTTCTTAACCCTCCGATAATATTAAATAGATAAGTAAAAAGAAAACAACTTACTTGAATAATAAACATTTACATATTTCAACATTAAACTGTCCGTCTTCTCTTCCATCCTTACGAACTACAGTCCCACCAAATTCTTTATTCATCATTTGCATGCCATAACAAATACCTACAAAATTAAAATCTCTGTTGATTCGTTCGTAATATAAGAAATATAAAATATACAGGCATATCCCACTATTATAACTTGTTCATTCCCGACAATTGAAAAAAAAAAACAGATTCCTTTAGAAATAGAAAGCCTTTTCACTTGTTCATACATATAGTCTGTTGCCGTATTATTAGACCTTAATTTCTAAAGGCTGTTTTTAGGGCTCGACCAATATATCGGCGCCGATGGGCACGAATAATAGTCCAACGGCATCGGCACCGATGGGTACGAATAGTAGTCCATCGGCATCAGGATTTTCTTCACAGATGGTTTGCCAATGGTAATATTTCGTATGATTGTTTTCAATGTTTATGTAGTCCAATGGCATCGCCGCCGATTGGTACGAATGTATCCATCGGCATCGGCATTAGGAATTTTTTCGCAGATGGTCTGCCGATGGTAATATTTTTTATGATTGTTTTCAATGTTTATTTGGTTTTTTAATAAAATTTAATCCAGGGGGGAAGGGTCTATAAATTATAATTGATTATAAAACGGTAAATAAATCATTGCTTGTTTTTTCACTGCATAGGCATGTTAACTAAAGCCGCATTCAGACCTCGGTTAATTAATACGTTGTGTCGCTATGGATAGTATTAACGAGGGCAATTGGTATGATCGGAAAAGCTCGTACTATATCGCTCAACAGTAGTATAGCAACGACAAAGCACGAACATGTCCGATCATACCAATTCCCTTCGTTAATACTATCCATAGCGACACAACGTATTAATTTACCGAGGTCTGAATGCGGCTTAAGAAAACATTCGAGTAATATTAAATATGACGAGTAAGAGTAAAGTTTTAATTCGAGTAATAAGTTTTTTGTTCTTTTTTACTTGCCCGACCTTAACTCTTACGGAGCGGTGCTATTTAAAATGTACCCCACAAAATTTGAGTAAAATAATCGTTCTTGAGTTTTATAAATACCATAAATACTTTATTTACCTACTTGTGAAACAATGTAGGTAAATATTTTTTTCATTTTTTATTTTAAACACCTAATATTAATTAATTTATTTTTTATGTATTTTATTGGTTATTTTTAAGTAAAGGGCGGAGTCAACTCGGGTGAATTCCCTGAATATTTGCAAAGCAGCTACGCCTAAACACTCGATGCAGTATGAATCTAGACGTCGGACAGGACGGACGTATCACGTTGGGCGTATACTATGTTTTGCTAGAAATTTAGTTGGTTAGTATGAAACAGGATTTTCTGAATGTTGGACGTATGAAAAGTTTGCAATTGAAAATATTGTAATTTCAGCTAAAAAAAATTTTTAATATATACCATAGTAAACCTGAATACAAATTATTAATAAATTATTTATTTACGATAAAATAAAAATGGGGTACATTTGTACCCCACACCGCAACCAAAGGACACCGTAACGTAAGGGTTAATATATAAGGGACAAGTATTGTAATCGCGAAAATTTTCAATGCCGAGATTTTGACTGATGACCACGTTTCATGGTCCAGGGAATCTAAAAAACCTATTTTCGAAGTGCCGTCCGTATGTTTGTGTGGATACACGATGACTCAAGAACGGTTCAACTTAAAAAATTCTCCTATTAATTGGGAAGAAACATATTGTTTTTTATGAAGATCCGAAACCGGAAAAGGAAGTTATTAAACTTTAAAATTTTAAAAAATTCATAACTAGTAAACCAAGCCTTGAACAAAAATTTGTATAAAACATAATTTGATGTATTTTTGAAGGTTTACCGAAAACTTTTTTTTCTTTTTTTTTATCTTTTTCTTTATCTTTTTTTTCTTTTTTTTTTATAATTTTTTTTTAAGTCTAGCGTAGGTCTCCCTTTGCCTCTGGTTTGATTATATTATGTTAATTTATTTTATTGGCAGACCATTCTAGGGCCCCCCTTTGTTCTGAGCCCCGGGCCTATGCTCGTACCTAGTTACGGCTCTAACCAGCAGCATCAAAAAATAATGAATAAATGTGTGCAGAGCAGTTCCAATAAATTATAATTTACATCGTATAATTTTTTTTTTATTGTGTCATTGACATTTATGTTGACTAATAAAATTTTCCTTTTATCTCAAATCTGTTTTTACTTTACAATTTATGATATTTAGATGAAAGATTTAATTTATAATTTATTTTCATTATTAAAAAATTTAATACTGATCACTTAACCTCTATATTTTTAAGATTTATTACAAATTTAATTTCGATTTGCATCATTTGTATATGTGTAGGGATTTTCAAGAACGCATTCTCAATACAATGTAGTCAGCGTGTATAGCATAGAATTAAAACGATGGTAACCTGACTGTAGTCTTAGCCCCTTAACGCACATGCCCGAGCGAAACTCGGGTAAGCATTAATACAAAATTAATCATTTTGATTTCCTTATTATAATATTCATGTATACATATATATTAGTCTTGAATAAAAAATAATCTATATTCATTTTGACTATGAAATAATGTTTTTGCATTGACATAGATCTATATATTAATTATCAATAATAAAAAAAATGTTTTTTTTACGGTTGTATCAAAAAAAAAAACGTGCGTTAAGGGGTTAAAGTACGCTCATAATTCGAATCGATGTAGTTGATGTTAAATACTAGAGTAAAGACACAATTTAAAACTTGTATGAACGAAGTGTCGGAAAATGTTTCATGACAAAGCGGGATATGCCTGTATTAACACATATTAACTAAATTATGAAGAAAATCAAATAATAAAGCTATGATTCATTGTAATAAGATATGTTAAATAAAATGATTTAATATGCTATGAAAATAATGTTTAAAAATTGTTAATTGCGTTTTTTTAATTAGTATTTATATTTGTATCTAACCTAATACTGGAATCCCTATTCGAAAAATGTCTGCATCATATCTTGGAGCATCTTCAGCATACACAGAATTGGGCCCACCAGAAATAATGATGGCCCGGTATCCACTTTCCTTGATGTTGAAAGCAGGAGTGTCCAGGGGTAGAATCTCGGATTCCACACATAGTTCCCTCACTTTTCTATCAATAACCTTTCCGTACTGTGCCCCGGCATCTAAAATAGCCACTCGTTCTGGATTATGGGCCCCATTTGTACTTAAATACTGCCCTTCGAGACCTGTGTTGTGCATAGTGCTGCTCCAGCAACACTGCAAGAAATTAGAACAATGAATGCAATGATTTGACACAATGTGAATGCAGCCAAAATGTATATTTAGAACAAAATGGTACGAACGTAGGAAAAATCAAGTTACCAAAGAAAATAAAGTCATGATGAATGCATAATACCTCTGCTAAATACGAAAGAAATTTACTTGAAATCCTTATTCCAAAATACAACAGTAAAAATCATAACATTACTGAAAGAAAGACGGTATTGGCATTGGGCATAATCTATTATTAGATCCAGTGAAGGTGATATGGGCAAAATTAAAATGCAAGTCAAAGTACACACACTTGTACACAAAACAAGTGTTTTCTTTCTTATTACTTACTCACAGCATTATTAATAACCCTTCTTTTTTGTATTTCAAATTTTTTCAAATGCCACAATTAGATTAGACAGAAAGTAAAAAAATCCACTTTAATTTATTTATTAAACTGTATAATAACAATTTTAATCACAAAATATAAATTAAGAAGTATTGATAAAACGTGTATTACATTAATCGGAAAATTAATTCTTTATATACGACTTCAAATGAATAATTATAGGTTATTTATAAAAAAATATATATAATTCAACTCACTGTAACTTCACACAATAAATGAAATCAAGTAACTACCTGGAATTTAAATAAATTTTGACTAAATTTACCAAGAATGCAAAAATTATGGTGCCACAACCTTATGGCAATTACATGTGATTTAGCGGTCTGAAGTACAATGCCCGATCCTAAAAAGTGACATTTACATATATAAATCTGTACTTACCAATGGAAAATAGAGTATTAAGTGATGATAATGAACTGTATATTATAAATATACACTTTTTTTAAAAGATTATACACAAAAATTAGAAACAAGATGAAATTTACGTTTACGTAGAGACCGAACTAGTTTATGTCAAACATGGCGCTAGCCTCGTTGAAGTAATCACTCAAAGGTGGCGCTGCATGTCTTCATAATATCTTCTTGCTAACTTAATTTTAAAATATTTTAATTCAACAAATAATTAACAATTAACAAGATATATTTAACAAATTACCTTAATTAATTATCAAAATCTAATTCTTTAACAAATTTTTCTAATTGTTCTTTTAAAAATTCCCTCATTTCAGGTTCAGAACTTAAAATTTGTGATGCTTCTTTTAAAATTGTTAAGCATTCCATCATCGATTCCTGAAAGAAAGAAATATTTAATATGTTCTAAAATATACTATAATAATATTTACCTGGGCGGCTTCTTTTGTAATGTTACCTTTGTTGAACTCACGTTTATTTTGTACAACCATTGTAGCTTGTAACTCATATAAAATAGAACCACGAAGTTTGGTAAATCCAGGATTAAGTTCATCGATTACGTCCAAGAGCTCATGACAAATTTCTAATTTTCGTTCTAATATTTCATCAGTTAAATCTAAAAAATAAATACGTTAATTTCAGCAGCTATTTTACTTTATTCCCTTACCTGAATACAGATATCCTTCTTGATTTCCATAAATTTGGGAAAGTGCGAATTTAGCAACTAATGCATGATAATTCTTCGGGTGTAAAGCTTCTTTGTATTTAACTAAGAATTGTTCTAAGTTTAATGGAATTCTCTTATCTATCCTATTAATTTCACTCTTAATGGCTTCATTTCCCCATACCATTTGTCGTCCTCTTATTGTATGATTACATTTTTCACACTTCCAAATGGCGGCCGGATTCAATGGATCCGTGCTCAAAATTTTGGGACATATAATTTCATTTACTTTTTTACATTTTGAGCAAAATATCGCGCTGAGATAAGTACCAAACTCAGTATTATCAGCACACCTTGCGCAGTCGCAAACGAAATTTTTTGTTTCTAACAAATGTGCTCTTCTAGTCAATGTACCCCATAAAATTTCAGCATAAGATGTTGTGATAACATCACCTTTAGATATTGGCACCGTTGACATTAAAATAATTTGATTATTCTCTCCATGAAATGTATGTTTAGTGTTTGGCTTGCAATTATGTTTTAGTAAAGATGCCACTGGAAAAATTCCTCGGCAATTTACCTGGCCTTCCTGTTTTATTATTTCTATTGAATAAATATCAAACAATGATGCTGTTTCTAGTATTTCTTTTTCTTCTGTTGGTAGTATTGTTTTAATAAAAGGCACTATTATTGTTTTAATTTGTTCTTCATGGTCTTTAGATATTTTTGGAGGAGGTAGATTTCTTAAAGTATCATATTTAGCGGTACCTTTTAAAACGAGACATCTTAAAGATGGAATTGCTAGCATCGTTTTATTTTTTTCTATTGCAGTTATTTCTGTTTGTTCTTTTTGTAATTTATCTTTAAACACTTTGCATTCTGTTTTGTGGAGATTGGTTTCTTGGCATTTCTTTCCACATAATGGCCATGTGCAGTTTTTGCACTTATATTCATCCCCTGGTTTTACTCTTATTCTTTTACTGCACCCTAAACAGTATAATGCTGAATTTTTTGCTGGAGCAATAACAATCGGGGAATCTTTTAAAATGATTTCATGCTGTTTAATATCCCTTGTTGCTACCAAATGTAGTCCCAGTTTTTCTGTTGTTACTACCTTGTAACATGAGCAGTTATTCTTGTGTCCTTCTTTCCAATGTTTCTTCTGATGATCTCGATTACAGTAGTAGACATTTTTGCACCCTGCACAAATTTGTGTAGCTCGTACTTTACATACTGCACATACATTTGTATCACTCATGTTAATATGCACTTTTAATATAAATAAATTACTAGTACTTTTCCCACGTGTGTATATCACTGTTTAAAACATTTTTGTAGAAGTTATTTTCAGCGGTTCTATTTTCTACATCACTTTCTACGCATGCGTGTTTATTGAAACAACAAGAAATACGGCAATGTGCTCAATTTTCATTTCTCGTTTTAGTTGTTAATAGTTTGTTTTATAGTGAGTTACGTAAAGAATTTTTAAAATTGAACCACCTCTGAAAACCTAAAAGATTATTCATTTATTTTTATAATTGCTTTGCTAAAAATTACACGCATAATTTTTTTTCATTGTTACCTTTTTCTTTTAATAATTACTTTTTAGTAATTTGTAACAATGCCGGCTGAAGAACATCGTTGTGCTGAATGCCAGCAACCTGCCGATCTGAAATGTTCTGCTTGTAAACTAATATGGTATTGTGGAAAAGATCATCAGAAATCTCATTGGAAAATACATAAAACAACGTGTAAAGCTTATGAGGTGATTATATTCCTATTTTTTTTTGGAATTGTTTTTTATTTTTGGTATTTTTGAAAGATATGTCGGTCAGATGTACTTGGTAGATATATGATAGCATCTCGAGATTTGGCTGCAGGTGATTTGATTTTGAGTGAAGTTCCGTTGGTTTATGGACCTAGGCCGTATCAGATTGAAGAAGGACCCGTTCCTTGTGCAGGATGTTGTAGGTAAGTTACCTTCAAATAAGTTTTGTTTACCTTTTTTTAATGAAAAACAGGTGAGTGGATTATTTTTCGGGTCATACCTACGACCATAAACTCTTACAATAGGGTGACCTTTCGTCCCGCTTTTTGCGGGACTGTCCCTCATTTTGATTATGTGTCCCGCTTTAAGACACGTTCCGCAAAAGTCCCGCATTCTAACTTTTGATTTCTTGACTTGTATTTGAGGAGATGAGGACATTTTTTTTTGGTCTTCATTTAGATTTGGGAGGTGAGGACCTTTTTTTTGTTTTGCTCTTCATTTAGATTTCGGAGGTGAGGACCTTTTTTTTTCTCTTCACTTGGATTTGGGAGGTGAGGACCTTTGTCCCGCATTGCCTTCTTAAGATAATGGTCACCCTATCTTACAACGTCACTCATGTGTCTGTCTGTCTAGTCTGTCTGTGCGGTTGAAATTTGGAATGCTTGTATATTGTGACTAATTTTATTTTAGATTGTTAGTTTTGTATAAGAAGCTTGTAATCCGTAGGGGTAAAATGTACCGTTAAATGATCAGTTTAATCAGTAAATTGTTCTTTTAATTCAATTGTTTGTAGATTTTGTTAAATTTATTTTTTGTTATTCTTATTTTTTTACCGTTTTTTTTACAATTTCTATTTTAACGGTAAGGGCTCGCCAAAATTGAGCCATGATCAGGCCAGAAAATACGTATTATTTCTTGTAAACATTGGTTTGAAGGTTTTGAATGTTACTTTTGAAAACTAATTTAATTATTTTAGGATTCCCCTTAACTTTTTGTTTATTTAATCTGTCAAAACATTCTATAAATAACCGCGGAGCTCTAGAACGATATATTCATTCAAAAGAAAATTTACTCGAGCGTTAAAGAGGAACAGATTTAAAGATATTCTAAAAAACTACTCCCTGAAATGAAATTTTGAATTAAGTACATGCAGGGCCGATTACACTCTGAGGCTAGCCAAGATTATGCTACCCATTTACGCAGTTGCAGAGAGGGTAAGGGCAAAGGAAAGGCAAAATACTTTTTTTATAGATATCTGGCAATAGAAATGAGATAAAATTGGAATTGTTGGTTGCTGGAATCCACTGAGACAATATTCCTAAAAATGAAGTAACGCTTTTTAATATTCTGATGCATTCCGAGAAAACCGTATTTGGGTATTGTAATTTTGATGCTATATTAATTTTAGATAACACTTCGTACTATATAACAACATTACACACAAATTTAAATTTAGTTATTTTAAACGCCAGCAATTTACTTTTGATTTTAGTATTGCTGTCTCCCTGTCCATCCACGAAATTGCGAATTGGAGCATGATATACTTCCCAAAATTATATGTTAGTAGCTTTATTGCATCAATGCAACTTTTCCATTTTATAACACTAATGCCTTTAAAGGTTAGGGATAAAGTACTCTATACCTAAAACCTAGGTAATTAGCTTAGGTTTAGTTAGTAAAAATCTAGGACAGCAGAATTAGTAAAACGATAATAGATAATAAACATTTTACGAAGGTATTTCTTATCTTTCACTTTCAAAACTGGTTTGTGTACCTATATGAAGTCTTACTGAAGCCTGTAGGTGTGAGTGATTGTTTAAAATTGAATTAAACACTCCACACTTCTTCATTGCAGGCACCAAGAAAACTCCTTGGCCTATTTTGGCAAAATAGATCCACACTTTGCTTCTTGCTGGTGAAATTTTTAATTAAAATACAAAAATAACCAATAACATTTCATAACCTCAAACGTAGAGGAAAAATGCGTCAAACGCCAGCAGCTTCTAAACCGTTCAACGCATGTTTCTTGGCGTACTTTGTCCTGCGCCATTGCGACTGCGTACCTCTTCTGCCAGTTTTTATAAGAGTAGAATTTTTATAAGCGTTTCTTATTGAAAAAAATTTAATCACAGAAATATTTATATGTGATTAAATAAAATTACGATATTGTTTTAACAAAAAAAAAAAAAAAATAGAACCAATAGGTCAAATGTACTGATATTAATAAAGTATCGGAAGATTAGTATCGATTCTAAAATCGCGATATCGAATGAATAATATCGATATTGGTACCGTATCAATAGTATCGGAACATCCCTATCCACCGCTAAACACGACTGAACATGAGCGTTTTTTCGCAGTTCAAAAAAATTAAATACCATAATCAGTTTTTCTCCTACAATTTCCTTAGTTGTTCTACTGTGAAATAAATAAAAATGTTGCTACAACAACACAACAATTTATTGAAAATGTTATTATGGCCCAATTTGAAGTTGTAGGGCAAATGGGAAGAATTTTCACCTCTCTAACATCTGTTTAAGTACACCAATGTATGTATTATTTTAAGTATTTATATATTTATTTGTTTGTAGATTAATTCCACCTGACACAACAGTGAGATGCGTAAATTGTGGGTGGCAACTGTGCGATAATTCTTGTCTTGGAATCAGGAATCCTTTGGCCCACGCACAAGAATGTCCCATTTTATGTTTACGACAAAACCAAGCTGTCAACGATGTACACAATTTCTACAGGTAATTGACATGTTCATACTCAATTATTAATGTCAACATCATTAGATATAATAAACACAAATTAAACCAATTTAATAACATCAAATAAAAGCAAAATTTGTTTTGTGCAAATACATGAACTTTGCACAACACAGAAAGATATACAGCCAGACAAAAAGGTAGATGAGAGACAGATAGGCAGCTAGTGAAACAGACAGAAAGACATCTTCTTCACACCTGGAAAATGGATACTCAACTTTACGACCCCATGAGTATAATTTCGGCTACTATTAAGCGTTTACGTTTAATCAGTCAGATTAATCCAAGCGATCCGAGTGCTCCCGATCCGTTCGTAAAGTCAGTCGGAGCGTACACATTAGCTTATTTTTAGTCAATCCGATTGATCCGCTGGAGCAATCCGAGCGTTTCCAAGCAATCCGATGATCTGGCAGGATTGCTGGGATTAATGGATTGCTGGTAGTGGGGGTTAGCGCGGGTAAATTGAATCTTACAGCCAATTGGAATGTGTTGAAAACATAACTTAACAAAATATACGAAACACATGCCATGTGTGATAGAATTCTATTATTAGTAATAAACTCATATTTATAAAGCAAAATGCGGTAGCAGTGGTAATCAACGACAGAAATTTGACAGTTGCAGTTAGCGCCACCGTCACCAGGCGTCACTACTTAACTACAAACAAATATTGCTTACGAAAATGTTAACAATATCCGAACAATCCGACTAATCTTGTGACGTCACCAGATCAATCTGCGCTGGATTGAATAAACGTAAACGCCTAATGAGTATTGAGAACTGACACGCTCGAATACGCCGTCTGGTGGTCAAATATTGTACTAGGCGTTCTAGTACTGTTTGAACTTATTACATATGTTGTAGTGTTGAATTTTTGTTAGAATTTCGATAGAAGTTGTGAAATATTATAAAAGTAGAACAAATTATAGTGTTTTTGGCTGTCATTCAAGACAGGGCAAAGATAGGTATCTTAGTTTTTTTCTTTTCTTAAGAAAAATGGAGGGAAAGTTAATATTAAGTCCAGATTGGGAAAAGATTGGTTATGGATAGGAGGAAGGCATGGGAATATATTTTGAGTTAAAAAGTAACTGATACTATGCGAGTTTGTTCATTATATTTGTCGCAGAAAAACAAAACTGCACTAATATGCTTGCATCTGCTAGTTGCATATTTAACTTTTAGCTGCTCCTGTCCAACTAAAAATAATTTTATTTCATGAAACAATGAACATAATGCCCTTTTTTGCAAACAGAATCCATATATTGTCAATTCAGAAAGAAGGCCAACAGTCAGATGTACCATATAAAATTGCGTGCCCGGCATTTAACACTTACTCAACTACAAATTACACTTCAATGAATCTACTGAAATTAAACTTTAAATACTATAATTTGATGCCCACCTTCTGTTATACACCTTGATACATGTGCAGCGCTTAAAAAATAAAAGCTATTAGCATATTGACAGCTGAGTACTAAACACAACAGCCATATTGCCTTGGAGCACAGCGTCGCCACCGGTAATGTCACTTCTCAATAGGATGCCATGAGATATTTCTAATGATACCTACAGACAGAGTGGCAAATGATGGCCAATGTTTACATTTATCTAGTTCCGCGTATCATGTATTCGAGAAAATTATAAGAACATTTTTAATGTTTTCCTATTTATTCTTTATTTAAGTTGACCTCGTTATGATGCTAGATTTAAAATATTGTTAGCATTTTCTTCAAATTTAGCATTTCTATATATAGATTTTAATGTGTTTATACTTATGGTTACAGACAGGATGTACTCTTGGCTTTAAGATGTTTACTTCTACAGAGACAGGGAGTTAAAAAATGGAAACAATTATTTGAACTTGAATCACATTATGATAAAAGAGGAAAGGACACTGAAATTTACAAGTAAGTTGAAAAAAATCTACCAATAACTAAAGCTGTTTGCTGAAAAACTTAATAAAACTATTTAAAGAGAGATTTGAAAGACACATTTCTATCACCAGTATTTAAAAACATGAAATCTAGAAACATATGATTCATTCTCTTATTCATCTATTTATTTTAATACGAAATACGCAAAATTTAAGTAAATCATGTTTTGAAACCCAGCCAAAAATCAGTTGAGAAATATTGCATTACATTTATTTTGAAAATATAGACAATGTATCGAATACATTTTATGATTAAGATCTTAAATTACATTTTCGAATTTTCACCGATACTGTGCAATAATGAGGACAATTTGAAGAATAACTTGGTTCGCGTACTTCTTCTTCCAGTGTCCATCTCTTTCTTTCTATTCTCCTTCCGGCTTCTCTCTCCTATCTCGTTCCTTCTTGTCTAGGGTGACCATTCGTTTTAACATTTCCATTTTAACATTTTGTCCCGCATTAAGATGCATCCCGCAAAAGTCCCGCATTTTAACATTTTGTCCCGCATTGTCCCACATTTTGGATTTGGGAGGTGAGGACCTTTTTACTTGCCCGACCTTAATATATAAGGGGCAAGTATTGTAATCGCGAAAATTTTCGATGTCGAGATTTTGACTGATGACCACGTTTCATGGTCCAGGGAATCCAAAAAACCTATTTTCGAAGTGCCGTCCGTATGTGTGTGTGTGTGTGTGTGTGTGTGTGTGTGTGTGTGTGTGTGTGTGTGTGTGTGTGTGTGTGTGTGTTTGTGTGTGTGTGTGTGTGTGTCTGTGTGTATACACGATAACTCAAGAACGGTTCAACTTAGAGAATTCGTTCTGGTACTAAAAAATTCTCCTATTAAATGGAAAGAACCCTATTGTTTTTTATGAAGATCGGTTGACTAGAAATGGGAGTTTACTCGTGTCGATTTTAAGATTTTCGTGAATATTTAGCAACAGAAAAATATTGCGAAAAAATTTATTGAACAAAAGTTACTATAAATGCAATTACTAATAACTTTTATTTGAGACGTTTTTTGATAAAACGAAAAAATTCGAAATTTTTTTGTAAAATTATTTAAAATTTTTCTCAATTTTTTCATACTTATATGTAACGTTTCATTGTATAGAACATAATTTGATGTATTTTTGAAGATTTATCTAAATATTTTAAAATTTTCTTTTTTTAAATTTAATTTTTTTTTTATATTTTTTTTATGGGAGGGCAAGTCTAGCGGAGGTTTCCCTTCGCCACTGGTTTGTTTTTGCTCTTCACTTGGATTTGGGAGATGAGGACCTTTTTTTTTGCTCCGTCCCGCATTGCCTTCTTAAGAAAATGGTCACCCTATTCTCGCCTCCAGGGGTACGTTCCAAAACATAAGTCTTGGAGTTCGAGTTTACTCTAAGATAATGTTGTCATGTGATCATGTTTTGGAACGGCGATGTTAAGGTTAGGAGTGCTTATATGAAAATTCCCGCTAAAATATTGTCAACACGACATATTATTTTAAATAATTATTAATTGTGTCACTTAATAATAAATGCCAACATGAATCAACCTAGGCAAGCTATGTTTTCGTGACAAATTAAAAAATTTAAGTGAAGTGTGAATTTTTACACATTTCAGGGTTTTGCATGTATTTAATAGGTGTAAGAAGTCAGCATACTGGATGTCTAGGTTTATTTATCACATCAAAATCAACAGTTTTTTTGATAATCACTTTTATTCGTTATTTGAGAACTAAGAGCTTCCATTTAATTTTTTTAAACAAAATTTAAATAATTTGCCAAATATCCTAGCGTTTTTTTCTGTGCTGTGTGGCAGCGGTTCTTAACCTTTTTATACTCGGGACCTAACTAGCCTAAAATATTTTCTGGACCCCCCAAAAAAATTTTTGAAATAATATTTTAAATGTTCTTAATAATTTATTGTTTAATAATTAAGTTTATTGTAATTTTAAAAGCAAAAACTGGTAAAAATTAAATTTTTTCTTTTAATTTCGGGACCCCCTAAAGTCTTTTTGGGACTCCCTCGGTTAAAAACCGCTGCTGTGTGGTGTGGTGTGTAACTCAGTTCGCAACTATTAAAATTATATATTATTTTTTAAATATTTTTAATTCCAAAAAAATATACGCACTATCTTAGCTATAAATACAAAAAATCCATAACATTATTAATATCATAGCCATAATTTCAACATGAATTAAAAAATAATACATTTTTTCAAAAACACAAAAACTGCCATATTTTCCAAAAACACAATCTGATCAAAAATTCCTCTCGTACGTTTTCGGCTCAGATCAATATACATTACGTTGTAACTTTTTGTTTAACCCTTTTTGGCTAAAGGGTGCGGGACAAGAACTTTTGCACATTTTTGGCTAAATTCGTGTTAAAAGAAACACATTTTAAAAACCATCTATCGTTCCGTAATCTCCATCTTAAGAGCTGTCTTTTGATACAATAAATTTTTAAAAAATAATTTTTTTTATAGACACAAAAAAACAACATTTTTCGAAAAAATTATCTGATTAAAAATTCCTGTTGAACTATTTCGGTTTCCATCAATGTTCATTACGGACATTTTTTAAAGATTTTTAGATCAATCCCTTTGGGAGATAGGTTGGAGGACAAAAGTTTTTTGACACATTTTTGGCAAAAATCCAATAAAACAAATTGATTTTTCAAAATTAAAAATTTGTTTGTTGATCCACGCATTAAGAGGTTTCATTTGGTATGCGATCAAAATTTAAAAAAAATATTTATATTTTTATTAGGTATATTCGATTTGCACCTTCGCGTTATACTTCTAAACGCTAGCAGTAAAACGCTGCAATTAGCAGTTTACTACTAAAAACTGGTAACATACAACGAGTTTAATTTTCTGTTCGATTTGTTTATACGTAAAGAATAAGAAGTACGTCTGACGTAAATGTTAATTGTCAGACAGATGTCAGATAACTTTCCAGGTTAAGAATCTTTTTACGATTTGGTTCGGAGATTATCTTGTGTGTCGAATAGGGTGACCAGACTTACTCTTTTTAAGAGTATTATACTCTTTTTTTGAGTAATATTTTCTATACTCTTACTTTTGATAAAAAAAACCCTGAATATACTCTTTTTTGATGGTCACTTGTTTTTATTACTTCTATTTTGGAAGTGAAGATCTTTTTTTTGCTCGTCACTAGTATTTTTGAATGTGGACCTCTGTTTTTTGCTCATTATTTGAATTTTTGGAGTGTAACCTTTTTTTTTTTAGTATATTCTTTTTCTGTGAAAAAAATCTGGTCAGCCTAGTGTCGAAAGGGTGAAAAATATTAGATATATTTAATGGATCTTGAAATATTATCAAATCCAGAATCATCTGATTCAGATTTAGATTTTTCGAGTTCGGATGATGAAGTTATGAACTGTATTCGCGAGGTTTACAAAATGCCCCAGGATAGAAAAACTGAAAAATGTTGTAGAAACTATTGTCCCAGGATATTCAAAAAAAGAATTTGTAAGACATTAGCCATCAAAGAATATAGTATAAATATCAAAACAAATATGCTAGCCATATTCCTGTCAAAAAGTCAAAAACAAAGTACCAACCATTTATTCTTTATCTATGGTACCAAATCAAAAATGTAAACAAACACAGCCCTAATCCGCAAGAGAAGTAGCTGTAACTTTTTCGCAGTAGCGTCATAAACTATAAATTACGACAAATCGAACAGATTTGCAGTTACTGCGAACAAAACGAACAGATTTTTTTAACGCGGCAGTAAACAGTAACTGCAAATGTGCAAATCGAACACACCTATTAAGTACATATTTGTTTATATTTATTCCGTGCTGTATTTTTTTTTAACTCTTTATAGTCTTCCTATATGTGGGTCAAAAAATTTGTACAAGTATGCCAAATTTCAACTTTCTATGTTCAGCCGTTTGGCTACCATTTCAACAGTACAGACAAACAGACACATAAGTGACGTTATAAGGGTTTTTTGGTGGTCATACCTACAAAACCCTAAAAATGAAACTCCCGTTTAGTTTCGCTTAAACCAAAGAAATGAACTATAATTTCTGTCGTATTTTGCAGAACTTTAGACCAACGTGTTGTGAAATATATCCTCGAAAACTTCATCACACCTTTAAAGCAATTCGAAGACAAATCTCAATCCGTAATCCTTCATGATGTCAGTGAAGAAACTCTTCATAAAATCTGCGGAATTATCGATGTCAACGCCTTGGAAAGTAATCAAAGTGGAGAAATGTCTGGGATTTATCCAACAGCTTGCCTTATGGAACATAATTGTCTTCCAAATACCTTCCATTTCTTTGGAGACGATATGGATCAGTACAAAATTACAGTTAAAGCAGCTCGTCATATAAAGAAAGGAGAAAATATTACAACTATGTATACACATGCCTTATGGGGCACACAGGCTAGAAGAGAACATTTGAAGGAAACTAAGTACTTTTCTTGTACTTGTAAGAGATGTGCAGATCCAACTGAAATGGGATCGTATTTGAGTGCTGTGAAATGTTTAGGTAAGGAATAGTTTTTAGAATTTGGAGCAAAATTTGTTAAAAAAAATAAATATAATAATGTTATGCACTAACAATAAAATATAAGTTGAATTTGGACATTATTGGCGCGATAGTCTGTGTGTCTCAGCCTCCTATTACCAGGTATCATGATCATGTTTCCTATCTGTGTACGTTTGGGAGTAATATGGTCAGTATTACGTTCATTTTTAGCGGCCGTTTGGCCCGCTTCCATCTTTCACAATTTCAAATATTTCCAAAATGATCCGGGTACTTAATTTTCTAGAATTTTCTCCAAGCATAGGGGAGTTGGAGGCCAGAACAATTTTAAGGAGGTCCTGGCCCCCTACACCCCATGATGCTGCAATAGGGGATACGCATAAAATTTATATTTCCTTAAAACTACATTTTTTTGATATGTTAACGTTAGTTATGTCACCTAACAAAACAAAAATCACATTTTAATTAATATTATAGCCAAATTTTTTAATTAAAATATTGTAAATTTGAAATAAGCCGACCACGGCGCGAAGGTTGCCGAGTAAATACGACTGAGTATGACGTCAAACGACTGGGGTTTGACGTCACAGATACAGCTACAACATAATCTTTACGTGTGTATATTGTATTGTTCGAGAGTTTTGTATTTGTTTTTAAACAATTTTTCACGCATTTTGGCAGATAAAGATTTTGTTAGGGCTCAGAGTGATAATTTACCCAACATTGATGCATTTATACACACAACATAAAGTTTACTTTTTTCTGAAATGTCGGTTTTATTTCGCCTCATAGCTTTCAGCCACAAATTTCGCCTTTTCAAATTTAATTCGGTAAACATGTATAAATTGTTTTTATAGAATTAAACTTTATTTTAATTAATATCACTCTAACTTTACATAACCTATAAAAATTATACAAGCAAATAAGTTCATAACAGACTATGTAGGCTGCACGCTGTACACTGGGTAGGCTGTACGCAGTACATTGTGTAGGCTAGTAGTGTACTGCGTCACTTAGAAGGGGTATGACGTCACACGTCGTTTTCGCGCGCTACATACATTTATGATTTATTTAAGCCAAAAATGCAAAACTATTTTTTATGTTTATATGCAACAAGAGGAATATAATAAAAAATTAAAATAAAATCATGCCTATCCCCTATTGCTAATAACCTATGTATATTTCATTAGTTCAATCGCTTGGGTCTGGAAGAGATGTATCTGATATCGATGACGATATAAATTAGAACTAGAACCACGAAACTGCGAAAATTGTGTAAAGAATCATTATGAATACAAAGGGGAATCCTTTGTCTAGCAGTAGATGTCAATGGCTTACGAATAAGGATAGGTTTCTTTTCGTGATCGTAATAGAAAATCTATTTGAAAAATCTTTATTAGAACAGTAATATCAATTCTTTTTTGCCCTGTGTTACTTGCAGCTTATTTTCGACCAAATTCTTGACATCATGTAGATGTCTAGTAGGTACGTTATCGTCATCAGGTTGTCATTCAATATATACTTTTCTGGTCAATCTACCATTAATGGGTGCGTTTTACTGTGCCAATTCTGGTTTCGATTTAATCAGAATACGCGTTTTGTTGGGACAATATTCTCATTCTATTCATTCTACTCATTCGAAGATTTGAGGTCGAACGACTGGAATGAATAAGTGTGGTGGGGATGAAAAGTAATATTTGAATGCAGTTGTTTTCATTTGGTTTTTTAATGTATTATAATTAAATCTTGGGATTACTGCTTCAAAATAATTCTCATTTTATGTCCTAAAATAAATACCTATATAATTTTAATATAGTATTGTTAAATCTAAACTTAAAATGTATGTACAATTCAATTATTCATTCTATAACATTACATTCTAGAACAGCGGTTCTTAAACTGTGATCCACGGACCCCCGGGGGTCCGCGTAACCATTACCGGGGTTCCGCGAAACAATTTTGACCTTAATTTTACATCCTCCAACTTTTCGCTTTTATTCAAACAACTCATTTAATAAAAATCCTACATGGTCAAGACTTTTTGTATTTGTTGTTATCTAACTAGTTAATGACATAACTAAACAATAATTAGTAAAAATTTAATTATTTTTATTCAACTGTAAATTATTTACAGAAAACATATTATAATAAGATCTATTTTGACCAATATTTGACCAAGAATTCATACAAACATGAGTTTAACGTATTATAATTTGTAACTTTTTTTATTCTTTTTACTACTATTTTTATTAATTTTATGTTTTTTATTCTATATGCTAATAAAAATGTTCCTCTATAAATGCCCAAGACAATTTATTAAAATAACCAGCGAAACATTTTTACCAATATTTATTACAACGTAGTGCCTATGAGATTATTGAGCAAAAAATTAAGTCTCAAGAACGACGTTAAATGCCTGGTTGGTCCGCAAAAAAAATGTTGTTCAAGAGGGGGTCCTCGGACTACCTAAGTTTAAGAACCCCTGTTCTAGAATATTTGCTTCAAACACAAAGTTGTCCTCTTTTGCATTTATTATCAAGGTTATCAATTTATTTAGGTGAAATACGTTCGTTTTCACATGCAGCCAGAGTCTAGGATGTTCTACGACCATATGACTTAACCTCTATGGTATCTTCACGATCAAAATTGTCGTTTTCTTGCGCATCAATTATAGTATTTCTAAGTAGCCACCAACAAAACGCACCCATTGACTTTATAAATGTGACTTGCACACTGCTACTTCAGATGTTTAATTCTTTCATTTAAATCACATACTTTCTTTTGCTGTCTGATTTACAAATTTGTTTTATAGTCTAGAAGTGTAACGTAGCAACTCTTCCAGTGCTCTTTCATTGATCTTGATCGCAGATTTTTGTGTGAGGCAGGAGCAGAAACAAAGTACATATTTGAAAAAAATAAATGGAGAGCTACAGCCACTAATTTAAATTAAACGCCAAACTGTGTATATATGCTTAAATATATTAAATTAATATGTTTCAGAAAAGATCAATAAAAATACAGGAGATGGTTCTGGAGGTAATTTTCAGCAAAAAATTAACACAATGGTTCCATTCAAGGAGTTAAGTCAACATTAAAATGACAATAATAAAAAATTTACCCTGTTTTTAAGAAACCATGCATGATTCCATTGCATTTTGGTCTTGAATACAAAAATTAATTTTAAAATTAGATATTTCTATCCATTGTTATTTGTCTCTAAAACATCAATACCATGAAGCCTTTTGCATTTTTTTGTGCTGTGAAAAACGTGTAGTAATTGTATATTTTGCAACTAGCTCGGAATATGCATTATGCGCGTTTTACACAAATTATGAATCTGTAATAATATTTGTTTTCCAGTTATGCTCCCTGAGAACCATATATTATTAGTTATGTTTTGTGTCAACGCATGTTTCCTTTTTATGTCATTTTCATGTACAAATCTTATACTACTTTTCTTTAGGTGGTGCAAATCCAAACTCAAACTCATCCTGTGGTGGAATTCAATTACCTCTCAATCCCCTGGATGATAAAACAGAATGGGTTTGCAACAAATGTCCTATCAGAATATCTAATAGTCAAATTGGAGATATTATTAACCAGATTGGTGAGGAAGTAGATTCTATCCAAGCCAATAAACCAACTGTTAAAGACTTGGAGGATTTGATGACGAAGATGCTGACTTTTTTGCATCCTAATCATTACCATGTATACTCTGTGAAGCATTCGCTATTGCAATTGTATGGATATCAACAGGGATATTTAACTAATCAGTTAAGTGATGATTTGTTGAGGAAGAAAGCTGAGATGTGTAGAGAGTTGTTGGATATTACGCTGAAAATTGATCCTGCTAATGCGAGGTAAGCACAGATATACGACGGGTCATCGGTCATTTAGAACGGGATAAAAAACATACTTTTTGGGGTAATATTGTATTTAGTTTACTAGAATAGAATAGAATAGAACTTTATTATTCTTGCCTTAAGGCTTCGAATCTTACATAGTATTTTACAAAATTTAAAAAAAATCTAGGTATGTATGTTTTACATTTTGTTAACAAAAAATTATATTGTTTCCATACCCTTTAAAAAATAATAATAAAAATAAATAAATACATACATATACATATATATATACATATACATATACATATAATATACATATACATATACATACATATATACATACATATATATATATATACACACATACACACATATATACCTATACATATATACATTCAATCTTCTTTCTTTTATCATTGAATCATTCTTTTTAATATATTTCTCATTATTTCTTCTCCTGATCCCAGGTCATCTAATAATTCTGCCATACTTCTGCTCTCTTTTCCATTTTCGCATTCATAGAACAAATGCCACATTGTTTCTTCTTTTTCTTCGCATATTCTGCATTTTTTTTCCTCAGCTCTTTTCCATATTTTATTTTCAGTGCTTTCATTACTGCATCAAAATCTGGCAATTATTTTTATTCTTTCTGCTTTGGAGTTCAGTAGATATCTTGGCTTATCAAGAGTGACAATGTGATGGTACATTGGGAAGTAAGTAGAGTTTCTTATTCTGTCATGCTGTACTTGACTCTGTACATCTCTATCTCTATTCTCTATTTCGCTGATCACATTTTCACCTCTTTCTCGCATCATCTCTATATAGATCGTGGAATACCCATTTCTTTCATAATATTTTCTTCTATTTATCTCCCACCTGGACTTGTTTTGTAAATTCCTTTCTCTCTGTCTCATTTCCCGCCAACATTCTCTTAAAACTGGATCTTCCTGAATGTTTCTTAACCGCTCTTCATATCTCATTGCTATCTTGCCACTTTCTGTTCTCATCTTGTCCCTTTTTGTTTCTTCCAAGAGTATATATGTTGGTGTGTTTCTGTCTACTCCTAAAATCCATCTCAGATATTTTTGATGTAATCTTTCCATTTTATGTTGCTCCGTCCAACCCCAGATTTCCGCACCGTACATCATAATGGGTTTTACCATCCTGTCGAACATCATGAGTTTGATGGGGAAACTGTTTTTAAACCTTTTTTCACCTACTCCCCACACCTGGGTCATGGCTGCCATGGCTTTCTTTACAACATAATTTATATGCTCATTCTCATTGTTCGATTGCTGGAAAGTATACCCCAAATATTTATAATTTTTTACTCGTTCTATTTCTTTATCCTGCCATTTCCATATTTCTTCTTTTACTCTTCCGTCGCCTTTTTAAAAAATCATAATCTTTGACTTTTCAGTATTTAAACTCAGTTTCTTAGTTCTGAGGTACGTTTCCAATCTACGCAGCAGGTTTTGCAATCCTAATTTTGTTACTGAGAGTATTGCTAAATCGTCCGCGTATGCCAAAGACCAGAATATTTCTGGTATTTAGTTTACTACATAGTCTCATATGAAATGCCTACTGCCTCTGCTATCTCTCGCAATTTTAATCGGCAATCGTTCATCACGTTTCCGTGGACTTCTTCATCGGTAGCTGTTTTTGGCTTACCAGAACATGGTGCATCCTCTGCGCTTGATCGACCGCGTTTAAATTTTCCAATCCAGTTTTCTATTCCAGCCTGAGCTCTCTCTTGACGCCCCAGCGTCGATAATCTAACATTTTGAAAATATGGCTTCAATGAAAAAATCTATATTTTTTTAAAATTTTGAGTGGGGTGCCAAACGAAGCCCCGTAATTTATAGATAGTCCAATAAAATTTTATTTCTGAAAAATCTAATATTTTTACGGAATTTTCGCCCAAAATATGTCAAAAAAGTTTCGTCTTCCATCTTGTTTCCTAGGTTTGATCTAAATATCTAAAAAAAATCTCAATAAAATACATTGATGGAAATATGAAAAGTTCAAGCGGAATTTTTGATCAGATTAATTTTTCGAGAGATGTTGGAATTATCTGTCTCATTTTGTAATGCGAAACTAAAAAATAAAAAATAAAATAAAATGCTAAATTATTATAATATGTATTTTTGTTTTTTATATTTTATCACAATATTTCATTAATAATCGTATATTTTTTACTATTATACAATTAAAAATCGAAAGTTTGATGAAATAAATATTTGTATATATATTCAAAATATTAGACATGTCAGTTTGGTATCTGACATGTAGTTTTTGGGTGAATATAAATGAGTATAATAAAACTTAACCAAAAATTTAAAAGCCAGATTTACAAGTTCACATGGTTCCATAAAAGTCTATTTACACCACAACAGTCACCAAAGTAACCAGATCTAGTTTCGTATTACAAAATGAGACAAATTATATACAGTTTATTATTTTTGAAAAAAAAATATATAATTTCTTAAATTTTCTCTAGGGTATTAAAAAATAGCTCTTAAACAAACGATACATGATTTTCCCAATATCATTAATTTTGACTGCAACAAAAATGTCTTAAGGCCTTATCACACTAGAGTTATTATTCAAGTCTAGACTTGGAAAATTAAAGTCTTTGCATTCGAATCGAAGTCTTGTGTGTGTGATAGCATGACAAAAAACCTAGGTCTTTAAGTCTGAGCAAATACATCGAGATATATTTCCCCCGTCTCTAGAAGACGGACGAAGTCCAAGTCTTCAAATACGCGTGCGCGGCCTCTCCCTCTCAGTCTGATCAAGTGAGATGGGTCTATTGTTAACGTTATGTACGCAGACGCAAGTTACTTTTCCCTGTTTCGCGTGTGATAGCTGAAGACTTGAAGACTTGAATCCTGGAAGAAGACTTACAAAATAAAATTTGGATAGTGTTCTAGTGTGATACGCCCTTAACATGTTCAGCATGCGGGACTGTTGGCCGCTTTTACTTGATTCCTGCGAAACCCTGAAATTGTAAAAATTAACTCTTTACATAATTTGGATTTGTCAGGATTTGGATTTTTGTTTTTGTTTTTGCTTGTCAAGCTATAGGGATTTGCAGCTAAGCACCCTACCATCTGGTGAGCGTTTCATGAACTTGTGTACATCATATAACATTTCGTTTTGTGTATTGGTTTTGTATGAAGTTTGTTTTTAAAGTTTTATTATAATCATTGAAAAATGTATACATATTGTTGTGTGCCTATGTGCAATTCATTGAAAAGCAGAAACCCGGAAATATCGTTTCATTTGTTTCCACTAATATCAGACACCGTATGGTTCGAAACAAAATTGGGAAAGCAAGAGGTTAGGAATCGTCGCGATGTTTAGATAAACAATTTAAAAATTGGAAAAAAAGTGAGCCCTTGTATCAAAGTTTGCTCATTACATTTTAATGATAGTGACTACAAAAAATATTTTCAATTTTGTATTTATTATCGCATATCTTGAAAATTCCTGTTATTGTGTGTGGGTTTGTAATGCACAAGTTTGTAGGCATAATGCATAAATCTTTATGAACTCTCTGTTTTTTTCAGTGACTCCACACAATATTATATGCCCAGCATTGTAGATTTCTACCCCTTGGTAAACAACACGGGAATTATTATTTCCCCCAATATAGTTAAAATAATCGACAATGGAAAACCGCCATAACTTAAAACCAGATCACAAAATGTAGTATTTTAGATGTTTACAAGTAATGTCACTTCACAAAATCAGAAAATCCCAAACAATTATTTATTTTTTGTCGTTTTTTGATACACTTTTCGCTATTATTTACTAGTAAATGTCAAGTGGTATCTGATTTAGAATGGTTTCAAAAAAATCCGCGTGGCGCTACGATCTTAAAATTTTTCCCCTATGAATTACATATTTGATCACTCTACCGAATTTAATCGACCCGGCCCTGGACCCATGTATGAAACCTTTCACTGGGTACAAAAAGAACTAGTTCTGGTCCTGCCCAGGGGCGCACACAGATTTTTGGCTTGGGGGGGTCCAATTATACATCATTTTTATAAACACAGGGCAAAATTTCAATATCAAGTGAAAATCAAAAAAAAAGGTCCTCCTTTCTAAATTTTATGTGAAGAGTAAAAAAAAAGTCCTCACTTCTGACAGTACGGGGGGGGTCCGGACCCCTTGGACCCCCCCTTGTGTGCGCCCCTGGTCCTGCCCAGAACTTTAAAAACTTTCCAAATCCTTCCTTTAAAACAAACAATTCAGGGTAATATATTATTATTATTATTATTATTATTATTATTATTTATTTAGTAAAGCAGGCGGCAAAGCCGATAATGCCTTACTTTTACAAGTATAGTAATTTATATATTACAGCTAACACATTTATATAATTACTTATGATGATAATCTAAACAATATATTAAATTAGTTATAATTTTGCACAGACAATTTATGATTTAAATGTTTAACAATTTGAAAAAGATAACTAAACATAACTACTGAAAAAGAACTTCATCTATTTTATTTTTAAAACTATTTACTGATGTTGCGGTCACAGTATTGTCTGGTAAACTGTTCCACAAGTGATGCACTCTGTTGGCTAAGAAATGTTCCCTTGCTAATTTTTTAAATTTTTGTCTCTCTAGGTTAAATCTGTGGCCACGTAAGTTATTATTGCTGCTAATATTGAAAATAGATTTGAGATCGCAAGAGTAATAGTTATTAAATATTTTATACGTTTCAATTAGATCACCACGTTCTCTTCTTTTTTTTAATGTTAATAAATTTAATGACTGTAGTCGTCGATCATAGTTTAAATTTTTTAACTCTTTAGGAATTTTTGTCGCCCGCCGTTGCACTTTTTCTATTAAGTGTATGTCTTTTTCCAAGTAAGGGCACCACACTGTAACACCGAACTCGAGAATTGGTCTTATATATGTTTTATAAAGTTTTTTAAAAGTGTTTGCTGTTAAGTTTTTAAATGATTTTTTAAACACATATAATAACGAGTTGGCTTTTTTCGTGATATTAATTAAGTGATTATCCCACTTTAAGTTAAAACTAACAGTTAATCCGAGGTCGACTTGTTGTTAAACAGATTTTAATATATAGTAAATATATATTTTCATTTGTATCGAATATTCACCTCTGTACATTAGTATAGGAACACAAGAGTTGTATTAAGTAATTTTTATTTATTTTTACAGATTAAGTTTATACACTGGTGTAATATATCACGAACTACATCTAGCTTCGATGGATCTTATAAAGAGACAATGGAATGCTGGAGATAAGAAACAGTTGCTGATGGAGATCCAAAGAGCAAGAGAACTACTTATAAAAGCTCAGGAAGTATTGAAAAATGAAATCAGCATTGGAACAGGAATAAAGTTAGCACATTTAATTTGCGATTCTTTGAGGAATTTCGGAAGATGGTTGGATGATAAAGGAATACAACTTGACGCACCAACCCAAGCTTAATAGATAAAAAAATTAATAATATGTGTTCATTATTATAAATATATTTATTTATGTAAATTATTTAATAAATATATGTTTTAGAAATAGCAGTGGTTTGTTAAGATATACTCAAAAACAGAGAAAACGGTTTAACGGTACAGCCCTGTAGATTATAAGTTTCTTATACAAAACTAACAATCTGAAACATAGTCTGCAGTAGGACGAGGCACTTGCCCCCACCTGGAGTTCCCACTTCTGTGTGTAATTCTAAACCCTTATGTTTTTTTGTTCTCAAATTTATTTATTTTTATATTTGTCGGTTTTATACTCGTATTATATGTTGAGTGGAGAAGGAAAGGGAGAAAGGTGGGTGAGAGTACTCGAGGAAAGAAGGAAGGAATGCGGAGAGGTAAGACAGAACTGAGAACAGGAAGGAAGAGAGAGGCAAAGGAGGAGGAAAGAAAAGAGGGAAGAGAAGCGAAGAAAGAGGGGAAGAACAACTGGAGTCAAGAAGGAAGGAGACCGGAGACGGAAGCTGAAAAGAGAATAGGAAGAAAGAGAGGAACACCGGAAGAAGAATGTAGAAGAAGAAGAAGAAAGAAGTCATAAAAATGTATTATATTATTATTTTATTATTATTATGATTTTAAATGTACTGGTTAAGACCCTAAACGCCGCAAGGTCTAGGGTAAATAAAGAATTATATATATATATATACTATCCAGTTTGAGTATGTTAGAGATGTACAATACAAAAAAAATAAAAAAATAATAGAGTAAATTGAAAACATTGTACAAGTCATTAATGTCTTAAATATTTAGTAATAGCAAAGATTGTAATAATAATTATTTGGAGCCCCAAATAATTTCTTAACAAGAAAAAGCATCTTCTCACTCAAGAGAAACTACGTTCAACTTTGTAAAACTTATGTTGATTATTATTTTGTATATAAATGGTCGCCATTTTTAAATGGTTAACATAATTAAAATATGAATTTTTGGTGTCATTGTAAAGCTAATTTAATGTACTTTTAGGAAAAAAATATAAAATTATCGATTCCCTATGCTAGATCAAAAGTTGACATCATTTCCGGTGAAACCGGAAGTGCCTCAGAATTCCTATAGTATCGTTTAGATGGGCCTTTTTGTCTAGTTTAACTTTTGTTCTGGAGATTTTTTGTATCTTTACAAATAAAGGAGATTTTCGGGGTGCCCCGTTTCAAACAAACACCCTGTATATTAAAAAAACTATATTCATAAATAATTACAGCAATACAGTTTGTTACACATTTAAAATATTTTTTTTTGTATCTTGTAACTTGCAGTATTCTATGTTTTATTTAGTAATACGTAACTAACAGGGAAAGTTCATTTCTTATGTTGTATATTTACCATACATTTAAAATATTATCATTGTATTGGCTCACCAGGTTACTTCAAAGTCTGTTTACACCACAAAAGTCATCAAAATCATCAGATCTATAGTGCGTTCAAAGGTGAGTTTGCAGTACAGGGCATATGAAGTAGTTCTTTTTCATACTCTCTAATGGGTTTACACAATGACACTATCCTTTTCTTGCTTGTCGACGTTGCCAGCTCTAAAACGCGCTGATCTGTGAAGACACAGTATTCTACAAATGGCCATTTGTTTTTGTTGACTGTTCTTTTGAGTTTTATAAGAGTTGATATTTGTAAATCATACGAGTTTTTCATATTATTATAATTGACACATTTGACACTTTTACAACATTTGGCAACACCGCTCCCATTTTCCATAAGAGCTATACTGCAAACTCACCTTCGAACGCACTATAGTAACGTATTACAAAATTAAACATAATATACTTCTTCAGTAAACATAATCTACAATGTTACCAATCCATTGTCTCGAAGAAAATAACCAAAAAACTTCTATTAAATAAGACCATACCCAATATTTTTATTATCATCAGTAGGATAAGTATTAATAACAGCTTTATCATCAAAAGTAACATGATTATGATTAATTTTACCAGTATAATCAACATAAGGCCCCCTAGGTATAATATTAGAACTTTGACTAGGCCTCTGTTCTTGAATATGTTGTACAAAAAAACTATTATCTTTCTCATAATCATCAAACTCACTTGTAGAACAACAACAACAACAACAAATATTTGAAATAAATTCACCAATAGAAGTCCAGACTTTATCAAAATAGATTATACTTTGACTCAAAAAGGTGTAAAGGTAAGGATTCATTGCAGTGTTGACAAGTAGAAGAAAGGACAACACATAGGACATTATCCAGTGTATAGGTTTATCAGCAGAAATAGAAAATCTAACAACGTTGAAAATCCAATGCGGCATTCTACACAAGAAAAAGACAAACATAGTAACTAAAATAATTTTAAATGTCCTTATCTTCTTTTCAACATGTAATTTACTGCTCTTTATTATAGATTTCTTTCTGCTCACACTATGCATCGATGTCTTCGTGTCTCCTGTTGATGTTTCCATTGTAACACTATTATTATTATATTTATCTGATGGGGGTTTTCTAATTTTCCAAATTAGCATCGCAATTTGAAAGTACATCCATAGGAATAAAAACATTAAAGGAAGAAAACTTACACAACCAATGAGAGAATAAAATATGAGTTGGCGTTCTTTTGGTAAACTATAGAGACATACGTAAATTTCTTTCAATATTATGTGGGAAGAGTTTTTTGGGTCTCTACTTAAAGCAAAAGTTGGGCCAAATAAGTAACTTATATCCCATTGTGGTATTGTGATACCTAAAAATAATAATATGGTATCAGTATTAGTTAGTTGGTTAAATGTTTTTGGCGCACAGCTACAAAGACTATTTGCGCCGGTATCAGCATTGATACTAAATTTACGGAACCCGTTAATTCGACGGATTTCAAATTATATGCTTAAAAATACAGAAAACATAAATATCATTCTTTAGAAATACATATTAAAGTGACTTCCGGAGGCCCACAAGGATCAAATTTAGGTCCTCTTAGTTTTTTAATATTTATTAATTACATTAATAATATAATAGTCAGTGAACGATTCGTTTTTACCGACGATTTCAAAATGTTTCGAACAATCTCTTCAAATAATAATTGTCTTATTTTTTAAAACCAAGGCTTCGAATCGGAACTGAACCGAAAACCAATAAAAACCGTTATATTTGTCGGAACGAAAACCAGAACTGAACCGAAAAAAATATCGGTTTATTTCGGATAATGTTTATGTGAGTGAATATAAAATACATTTTATTTAAGATTATTTTTTAAATTGATGAGCAGAAAAAAATCGTAATTTTTTTAACTTATAAGTAAAAAAAAATTCGCTGCTATTATTTTGAGGGGGGGGGGTTAACGCCCAGAACTCCCCCTGGCAGTGGCCTTGGTATGATTATTACAAAATAAGGAATAAAATGTTCTTCTAAATTATAGTAGAAAATAAATTTCTATTACAATTAAAGCAATTAAAAATGTAACACTCGGAACTGAACCGAAAACCGAAAAAAACCGTTATTTTTGCTGGAACGAAAACCGGAACCGAACTGATAGATTTCTTTTTAATTGAACCCGAACGAAAACCGAGACAAACAAAATAACGGTTGGAAGCTCTGTTTAAAACGATTTGACAAATATCACTAATTGCTGTACCTTAAACAAACTTAACCTCAATCTTTCTAAATGCAAAATTCTGTCGTTTCTACACAAACATAACCTCACTTTTTTCCCCTATTTGATACTTAACCAATTGCTTACTCGTTGCGAAAATACGCGAGATCTGGGCGTAGAATTTGATACTAGACTTAATTTTAACTCGCATATAGATTTGTTCTTCTTCCTAAAAAATGCTTGGATTTATTATCCGCACTTTTACAAATATAAATGTTACAAGGGGTGGTTAAAAATTAATCGGCCTAGGCAAGAGATGCGCCATCTCTTGCACCAGTATCAAATCAATGTTGTTTTTTTGTAAATCTTAACCTTCAAATGAATACTGTAAAATTTTCAACTGCGTTATTTAGTTTGTGTTTGACAGTCATTGAAAGAATGAATAAAATCGAATATCGTGCAGTGATAAGATACTTGCTTTTGAAAAAGGAAACGAACGATGAGATCAACACCGAAGGAGCTCTGTAACTTCGATATCAACAATTAAATATTGCATAGCTGAATTTAAATGCGGTCATAAGAGTATTTTTGATGACGAGCGTCCAGGCCACCCAAAAGAGCTCACCACGCCAGAAATGGTCGATAAAATCCATGGAATGATAATCGACGATCGACGAGCGACTAAGCGTGAGACAGCTGAGACTACGGGCATCCCAACCGAATGGGTGCTCAACATTTTGCATGAATATTTGAGAATGATGAAGCTCTCTGTCAGATGGGTGCCGCATTTGCTCGCAACAAACTCGATCATCTGACCATTTCGAAGGAATGTTTGCCGATGTTCAACCACGATAAGAAGGACTTTTTGCGCCGTTTCGAAACATGGATCCATCACAACACACCAGAGACCAAGGAACAGTCGAAATATTGGACTGCTCCTGGCGAATCGAAGCCGAAGAAAGACAAGGTTGGTCTGTCGACCAACAAAGTCATGGCCACAGTTTCTTGGGATGTGTGCGGTATCATTCACATCGATTACCTGGAAAAGGGCAAAACGATCATGGGCGTATATTATGCAGAGCTGTTGGACCGATTCAACGCCGATTTGAAACTAAAGTGGTCGGTTTTGGCGAAGAAAAGTGGCGAAGAAAAAACCAGGACAACGCACTGATACACAAGTGCGCAGTTTTCGCCAGTTTTGACCCTCTGCGACTATTATTTATTTCCAAACTTGAAGAAATGGCTCGGTGGTAAGAGATTTGGGTCGAATGAGGAGGTCATCGCTGTAACACAGGCCTATTTTGAGAAATCGTATTCTTCGGAGGGCATCGAAAAATTGGAGAATCGTTGGACGAAGTGTATAGATCTAAAAGGAGACTATATTGAGAAATAAATTGAGTTTTTCCGAAAAAGTTGTGCTTTCTTGCCTAGGCCGATTACTTTTCAACCGGCCCTTGTATCTTTACTCTTTACAATGAATGCATTCGCTTTAAAATTGAATATTATTCTAGTATGGGATCCAATTTATGAGATTCAGAAGAAAGCCATTGAAAAGTGCAAAACATAAATTCTTGAAGTTCATCTACTTCGAGGTTATAGGTTATAATCCTACCCCGATTTCGATCTTGGTTATAGTACCCTTTTTTATATCTTTCCACGGGTTCCATATATCTAGTGTTAAACTTATAATTAAAATGTTCAGTATAGTGTATTTCACCAATCAATTGCACATAATGGAAGGCTAAATATGTGATTATACTTACATAATGGAATTGCCCATGTAAAGAAGAATATTACACAGCACATCCATATCTTCGGGTCCCACTGGCTGTCCAGGGAATGAACAATATTTCTGTACCTATCAAAAGCTATGATGGCCATTGTTATAGAATTTACTATTTGGCCAGAATTTTGCATGTAAGGGACAAAGGTGCACATAAATTTGCCCATTACCTAAAACAAAATATAAAAGTATTATATTACTGGGTTGATGCAAAAGCAATTGAATTTTTTGCTAATTATATTTGAAATGTTCGTTGTAAAAATGTGTTTAATATTTATTAAATTACGGGCCGAGAGTTCCAGTTCCTAATAAACTCCCTAATAGTTATCAGACACATAATATATTTATGAAGCTAATAAATTTATTGGTGATTTCCAACTTACAAAATCCCTCTAATACAGTCTGTTCCAAACGGTTAAGCGGAACTAAATGGGATTTTCGTTCTTTTAGGTTGTCACGAGAAGGGACCTTGCTGGGGTTATTTAATTTTTCACGTTGGATTGTCAAAATTTAAAATTCCAACAATGAAACCATGGAAACGAAGTATATATGTCAAAATTAAATTATTTTTTAATATATTTTAATGACAAAAATATAAATAATTGGGAAATTTGTAATAAGAATGACACAAAAAATTAACATATAAAGAAAATGACATTTTAAAATGATGAAAAAAATCACCAAAAATGTTTATTGTAAGTATGATTTACAAAGCTTAAACAAAACGGCCGAAAAGCACGATTTGAACGATGAAAGTAACTAGATTGTAAAATCTAGTTCCGGTTAACCGTTTGGAACAGACTGTAGTTTATTAGCAACATAATTTTTTGTTTTTGTATTGGTATTTCTTATGAAGATAGTAACACGGTGCAAGAGGGATAGAGCTATACGTAAATTTGTAGAGCTAAAGTGAGATGAAATTTTGACACTGAATATTTTGACATTAAATATTTTGACAATAAATAGTTTGACTTTACATCCAATGACATTTATATTTTTTGTGTTACTGTTAAAATGACAATTAAACGGCGTCCAACAAATTTTATCACAGAAAAAGAGGACAATATAGATAGAAAAGAAGTTAATAAAAATGGCATTTTATAATACAAAAGTGATTGAAAATAAGAAGACTGCCTTATTTTGCTTTATTTTACATTCCTTAAACAATATGAATAAAACTTATCAGCAATTTTCAGCCACACATCTTTATTATTCTGCCAATAATTGCGTCTGTCTTCTTATTTTCTATCATTTTTATATAAATACTAATGCTTAAAGTATTGTTTGTAATGTGTTGTAATCGTAATTGAAATAAATACATACATAAAAATAAAATACAAAGTTTATTTAAAAATATATATTTATATATTGTTCTTTATATATCACATTTACAATAAATGCCCAAAATATTCTAAAAACGGTTGTTCATAATTTATAAATTCATCCAAACAGATCGTCGATTTCGTCAAAACACAACTAAAATGTATATAAAACACTAAAATCACCATTATCGAAATGTTTAAAAACTACCCATTCGTATATTCTTTTAAAATTATACTGTTTTTCAATTAAAATTGAAATATTAACACATTTTGCGAAGTTGTTTTTGGTTATGTCACTTTATTAAGCACTTCATGTTGCCTATAAGTTATTAGACAAATAAGCCTATTTATTAGCAACTTAATAACTATTTCGGGGTGGAAATAACTCTCGGAAAAAAAAAATATGTTGCTAATAAACTTATTGGACAGTTTATTAGCAACTGGAACTCTCGGCCCTACGTCAAATATATGTTGGGGATAGTTGAAATTATTATTATAAAAAAGTATTAGGGTAAACCCTCCCAGATCAGATGCCGTTTAACTTTCCGCTCCTCGTCTTGCCGTAAAAATAGTCTTAAGCCAAAGAACGAACGACACAAACATCGCCCTAATCAATTCTTTTAATATATAGATTCTTTTTTGCTCAAAGGAGCCTTCAATTTCTGTGGAGGTCTTAACTAATGCCCACATATAAAATAATAATTACTATTGGATATTACTCACCCAGTTGGTCATGGGATGCGACAGCATAACAAGATTGTTTCCTCCTAAAAATACTGCTACAACTATGTCGCTCAGTGCAAGGGATAGAGTCCAGGTTTTTTGGAAAGGTTTAAGTTTTCTGAAATAAAATAAATTAAATTCTGAACATTAAGTACGAGGTGTAACTCCCAGCGATTTTCAAACTTTTAAATATAAAATCTGGCGCGCACACAATGGGAGGTTCTTGAGTCACCCCCCCCCCGAACGAAAAAATCATACACTTATTTAATAAAAACTAAGCAACTGAAAATAAAAATCACTTTTTTTATTAATAAAAATCAAATAATAATCAAAATTAAATTAATATATTAGGTCGTCAAGGAAGAAATTTGTAAGAAAAAAGTTGGTTGATAACTAACAAATATAACGAATTATTTTATTCATCAAAGTATGCACCCATATTGTCTATACACTTTTGCCATTTAAACGGCAGGTTGTTCAGGCCGGAGGTATAAAACCCTGGCGGACGAGAGTCAATGAATTCCTCGAAGGCCAGTTTTACAGCATTGTCCGAATTAAAGTGTTTTCCTATTAGAAAGTTGTCCATAGTGCGGAAGAATTGGAAGTCATTGGGGACTAGGTCTGGTGAGTATGGAGGATGATGAAGAAGTTCCAACTCCAATTCCTGTAGTTTTGCCACAGTCATTTGTGCAGTGTATGTTCTAGCGTTATCATGCAATAAGATAGGAGTCGATCTGTTGTCCAATCTAGACTGTTTTTCTTTAAGTTTTTGCATCAATTTGTCCAGTTGGTTGCAGTATATTTCTGCTGTGTTCGATGAGCAGGGTTTTTTTTTGTTTGGTTTTAAATTATCTGTACGAAATGTGGCAATTTGATATTGTCTGCTGCGTAGTAACACTAGAGCCAAATACACTAAATATTTCGCGCGGTCTGCGATGCCGTAGTTCCATGTAAGAAGTCATACATAATATGGCGAATTTCCGACCGTTCCATTTTCAACAAAATTAATTTTTAAAAACATTTGTTGATATTTTTTAGAGCATACAATGCCTTCTTTAAACAGGCGAGACATGTAACTTTGCAACAAAAAAAAAAAAAAAAACATAACAGTAAAATATTAAGCCAATGTCAAATAATAAGCTGTTAAAGTTGGAAATATTATTAACTACAAATGTCATCCTTGACGACCTGATATAAGTTCATTCCTCCCCGTTAAAAATCAATAAGAAATTTGTATTATTTTACGGATATTTTTTCGAATTGGACACCCCAGACTATTTTGCTGTGTGCGCGTCTCTCACGAATTATCAAAGCTAGACATATTTACTATTATACGAGGGTAGGCCAATAAGTCCTTACAAAATTAAAGAGAAAGTGCCAGTAGTATCAAAACAAGTTTGTTTCTGAAAAGTACCATCTGTCAATAGACTGCTGTCAATTTTTCAGCCATATCCATCGCTTAGTTTCATTTTTACAATCGAAACGTTGGGCGAAGTTTATCGAGCTAAAAGGAGGCTATGTTGAGAAATAAAAATGAATGAACCCAAAATAATATGTTTTTCTATTGTTTTATAAGGACTAATTGATTTACTCTTGTATTTCTGCATTTCGAACAGGGTATAGATAGAATTTCTTCAGAGACCGTCGTTTGGAAATCACTATTACCTTCCTAATCCCTTACCTCTTTCGAAATGTTACAAAGATGGTGGCAATATTGGATGTAATACTAATTGTAAAAATTAGTAAATATACGATGAAAAATCCAACTCTTTGTCCATCAGTGAGGGGAGTAAAGCTTGATGCCCAATAACCAGAAATATTCTAAAATAAAAAATTAAATATGTTGAATATGTACAACTTTTAAAGGTACCAGTTATTATAGATTATATAAGTTAAAAATTACTAACTATAGTAAAGGAGATTTTACTTGACAGATTGATCGATTGAGAACCGATAAAGAAATGTATATCTATTTCACACAGTTTTATGTAAGATGTCAAGAACGTATGTCTGCTTCTTACTGTAACGTACATTCATAGTTTTTGTGTTTTTTTGTTATATTATATTATGGTAACTTCAACATATGTCCCTTTGTATACACGCGCGCGCTTTAGACTTCCCACCACAAGACAGGCGTGTCAAATTAAACAAATTGTATCTCTTTCTCTATTTCTAGCTTTGTCTTTGAACAAATGATATGGCTCTATTCAAAAATGGAAATTTTATTGCTATAGTTCTCTCCCATTGAACCAAATGCTTTAAATAACCGTCATTTGTCAACTAAAGTCTCTTTTATTATATACATGTTTTCCAGATAACCATTTATTTTTGTATAAGAGTAATGAAAATGAACTAACTTGCAGACGCACCAACATTCTGCCTTATTTTAAACAAAGAAAAACAATTTATGACGAAGGAAGGAAATAAAAAAATACATTTTTTACATCACGACGACAAATCCACGTGTGTTTATTATAAACGTCTAAACGGTTCAAGCCCGAGAGCCCCCCCCCCCCCTAACCTTCCATTACTTTGAAAAATATCGATTTTTTGTGTCGTTGAATAATTATTTTTATTTTTTTTTGTGTAGTATCAAAGACGTAGATTGAAGAACGAAGTAGGTACAGGCTATTCCAAACGTTTAAGCGGAACTAAATGGAAATTTCGTTCTTATAGGTTGTCACGAGAAGGAATCTTGCTTGAGTTATTTCGTGTTTCACGTTTGGTATGTGAAATTTTAAAATTTCAACAGTGAAACCATAGAAACGAAGGACATATATCAAACATTTTAATACATTTTTCCATATTTTGAAGACGAAAAAAATAAATAAATAAATTTTATTAAGAATGACAAAAAATTAAAATGACAATCAATTTAATCTAGAATTTGCAATGTGGGTATGATTTACAAAGCTTAAACAAAATGACCAAAAATCCGAATTAATCGATAAAAATTACTAGATTTCAAAATCTAGTGTCTAGTCCGCCTAAACGTTTGGAAATAGCCTATAGTTGTTAAATTTTATTTGTACAACACGGTTTTAGCCAAAAATATACTAAAAAAACTTTTGTCCCACGTCTTATAACCCAGAAAAGGGGGTTAATCTAAAAAATCTGAAAAAAATCTAATTAATGCATATTAATGTGCCCTGGAATAATAATGTACGAATTTTTGATCAGAATTTTATTATGAAAGTTATCGAATGTTTTGCAACAATGCTTACAATATTTGTCTGACTGACTGGAAAACTGGATAGTTATAGCTGCGTCTTGATGTGAGTGCATTTCAAGTATAGTTGTAAGTCTAGATGGAAACACTTGGTTTATACTTTTGAAATGTATCGAAATTTATGATTTTTAATATGTAGCTATAATTTGTTTCACTTACTAAATACCTACAAAACCCTGAAATGTGTGTTTTCTGTCAATTTTTTGTGTCTGACTGTCTGTTTGTATGTCTGTCTATCTCTCTGTCTGTCTGTCTCTCTGTCTGTCGGTCCGTGTACACGTGCAGAGCAAATTCGGCTAAAAGGATTTTTATGAAATTTCATATTTAATCTTTTGACATCAATGGCACGAGTTGATCAACTTTTGGTAAAAATCGCTTAACTAGAAATGACAGTTTACTTATGTCGGTTTTAAGATTTTTGCGAATATTTCACAAAAGAGAAATATTTCGACAAAAAATATTTAACAAAAGTTGCTATAAAAGTAATTACTAACAACTTTTATTTGAGACATTTTTTGATAAAGCAGCATAAACAAATATTTTGTGAAAGCGGTCGGTCCTGTGTTGGCTACAGCTGATTTTTATTGCTAGGTGCAGTATAATTTTTTACGGCGAAAATATGCTTACCTGTTTTTTATGCCCCTCACTATTATTTCGGCTATTTGCAACGCATGCTCTTAAAAAATTATCTTCTTCTTGATAACCCAAATGTGGCATCAAAATATTGTCACTGCCGTTCCCTAAAATACACATTTTGATAGCACGTCTTTTCAGGTAGGACGACGAAAACAAACTGAAATGGATTGGGATTCATATCTTTCAAATTAGCGTGAGATTTTTTTTATCTCTTGTCGATATGCATGCTTCAGTACATAACAGAATTATTAATTTGTCATATCTTGGTGTGATGTATGGTAACCTTGCAAGATCGACTTTTTGTCATTTAACGAATATATTTTTAATCTACGAGGGAGCTTCAATTGTACCTGCATACTTTTTATTTATTTATTTTTTTTTTTTCTGAATTAGGATTTGCAGAATTTCAAAAACTCAAAGTACCACAGCACATTTAAATGGGAAGGGGGGTTTAAAATGCCTCCCTCTGAGGATAATTTATAAAATTCCGGTAAAAAAATAAAATTAGGGTAATATATTTAATGGAAGATTGTTCGGTGATTATTTTGACCACCGAAAAATGATTCTGCTTTATTAGATCAGGTACTTATTTTTTTAAAAACTTTGTAACCAGCTATTCATTTTAAATTCTGATTTTTATTTGTGTAGTTCTAATGAAGAAAATATTTCGAAACTATAGTGCGTTCAAAGGTAAGTTTGCAGTACAGGGCATATGAACTAGTTCTTTTTCATACTCTCTAATGGGTTTACACAATGACACTATCCTTTTCTTGCTTGTCGACGTTGCCAGCTCTAAAACGCGCTGATCTGTGAAGACGCAGTATTCTACAAATGGCCATTTGTTTTTGTTGAGTGTTATTTTGAGTTTTATAAGAGTTGATTTTTGTAAATCATACGAGTTTTTCATATTATTATAATTGACACATTTGACACTTTTAAAACATATGGCAACACCGCTCCCATTTGCCATAAGAGCTATATTGCAAACTCACCTTTGAGAACGCACTATAGTCAGCTAGATCTATGCTCTATGTCAGCTTAGAAAAATGTGTGTAAGAAGATTTAAAAATATATTTATTTTTTCATTAAATACATATTTATTTATATTTATATCAAGATATGTTTTTTTGAACTTCAGTATTTTTCCCATATGTGGATCAAAGAGTTGTATAAGCATGCCAAATTTCAATTTTCTGTGTTCAACCGTTTGGTCATAATTTCGACCATACAGACAGACGGACACAGTTTTTTTGTGGTCATACCCACAAAATCCTAAAAGAAGTTGTTAGTTTAAAAATAATACTTCTTCGTAGGTTGCGCCGTTTTAGATCCTCAACGCAAGTTTAGCCTACAATTTAAACGCCCAAATAATATGTTTATCTACAATGCGGAAATGGTGGCATTAAAGTTGAGTTAGAATACTTAAAGAATCACTTTCATAATGAATTATGTAATTTTTTGTGACTAAAAGCGCCGTCCAAAAATTGTGTTGCCCTGGATTAGAGAAAAAGAACTATTCGCTAATTTATGATGTAATTAAATGTTTTAACGATCTTAGATTATAAAAATTTGCTGGATTAAAGGCCATTCAGATTTTGAGTTCAACATCGAAATCGATCTTCTAGCCAAAGAAGCAGCTGTAAATGGATTCCTGTTAAATATTCCTCTAAACAGTAATGAGATTATGTCAATATTCAAATCTTCCATATACAACCAATGGCAACAAGAATACATAGATTCTCTACAGTTCAAAGGATCATACAATGGACAAATTCAACACATCCTTCCTAGAAAGTTTTGATTTTCTTCTCACCAAAGCAGATCTTGTATATGCACTGGCTCAGATTTAATCACACCTTCTCTCCACATTATCTGCACAGTATATGGTTACTTCTCCTTTCTGTCAGAGTAATAATTTGTCTGTCAGCAATTATTGTATGAATGTCCAATTTATTTTCGCAATCGTAACTTATTCATACAAAATTTAGTTGTCCAAAAAATACCACGTCGCTCAATAAATCTTCAACAGTATGTTTGGCTTCAACAGTATTTTTTCCCATCAAAAAACAATGTTTAATCAACATAAGAATTTTTTTTTTATCAATTCTTTTGAAAATTACAAAACTGGAGTCACTGCATATACTAGATGTATTCTTTAAACAGCAAATCTTGATCAACTTCTATTTGAAATGCGTTAGTGATTTCTGCGATATCTTGACATGCTGCAAAGATAAGTTAGAGAGAATTTTATATTTGTGGTCATTGAAATCGAACCATTTCTCTATATATTTTAAAGTTCTATCAAATAAATTATTTGCTTCCATTTTAAACATCTCTGAAGCATTTAAGTTATCATTATTTTTGATAACTTCATGAACATTTGCTCCGTAATAGCATTCATCTTATGCTCAATCAAGGACTACCTTACATTATTCATAATTGAATATACCTTCAACAATCGTAACATTTCTACTTTAGTTTAGCGCTGGTTGAAATTTTGAACATATATTCTTTACAAATTTTACATATTATTATATATTAATTCATAAATATTAGGAACGAAATACTTTTCATAACAGCATCCATCACTTTTTATGGCATTATTTTATTATTTTACAGTCAAAATCGTTAATTTTTAAGCTGCGGGACATTTAAATGTTTTGGCGGGACGCGGGACAAAACACTCTTGTGCGGGACTGTTCCACACATTGCTAGACGTCTGACATCCCTAGCTAATAGCCACGCTATTAAAGCCAACAAACAAAAGGAAAAAAAAAACTTCTTTTGTTAATCTACGTATCAAGAGCTTTCATCAAAATTTTACATTTTTTTAAAAATAATTTTTCTTTATTTTGTAAAGCTCATGAATCCTGCGCAGTTTTTGTTTACTACATGATATGACTAAATCGTCATACATCATTTTATTCATATTAATATTTTAGTCCAAAGTCTCATAAAACCATCAATAAAAAATAGATAACCCATTATTTATGACAAAAGTTCGATATTGATTGTTAATTATCTACCTTGCTTCTACAATAAGCAACACATTTATTAAAAATAATAACGCACATCGTCACACTTCAGACAGTTTACACAGCAGATGAAGATAACAAAAGCTGTTCTAACAAATGAATTGGTGACATATGGCGTAGATTAATTTCATAATATATTCAAGGGTAATTTTATAATAACATGCATGCTATTGTTTAAATTTCACGTCATGTATTACAAGAGGTTTTTAGAATCAAATCTGATATAAATTCGATTTTATAATTCATTTGTTTTTAATTGTATTTTATGATAATAGATAAGGGTTTATAGCATGGACTTATATGGATTTTAAATGATTTCAGAACGTTTTAATTATTATTTATTGCTGTCATAAGAATGGAAAAGTATGGTGATTGTAATTTGATATAAATAAAAACAATTTGGTTTCATTCATATTTTGGTAGAGTGTGTAGGAGAGCAAATTGATGGCTGAGTACAGAGCCTGAAAATATACCGGTAAACATGGGCAGTCACAGAATGCCGCAGCCCCCCCCCCCCCCCCTGTCGCTACTTTTAAATGTTTTATTCGAAATCCTTATGCTTTTTTAATGTATAAGCTTATTTGGTGGGTAGTATACTAGGAGTTGCAGGGGTTTTTTGGATTTACACCGAATAAATATATGTTGTCAGTTGAGTAAAGTCTTTATTGTAGTTACAGCTGACTAGTTTCGCTCAATTCGTGCATTATCAAAGCTCCAAAAAAAAAAATTAAAAATAGAAAAATACAATTTTGAAGATATATATTGGTCAGTATGATGATAAATTGATAGTAAAATTGTAAAAAACATAAAAACGTACCTGATAGTCGAAGATAGTAATAAAAAATAAATAAAAGATCTTGATGGAGTCAAAATACGCGGATTTATTTATTTATTATTTATTTTTTATTATTTTTTTTAAAACTAGAGCGAAACTAGTCAGCTTTAACTACAATAAAGACTATACGCAACTGACAACATTATATTTATTCGGTGGAAATCTAAAAAAAAACCTTGCAACTCCTCTTATGCTTTTGTTCTTAAATTTATTTATTTTTATATTTGTTTTATATTATAAGTTCACTCATAGGGAGATATTATATTCATCACTTAATTGGCTATCTGTGGCTGATCGTCTTGAATTTTGTTCAATGATTTTTAGGGTTTTGTAGGTATGACCAAAAAACTCTTATACCGTCATTATGTCGTCTGTCAGTCTATCTGTTCGGTAAAAATTGTAGCCAAATGGCTAAACCTAGAGATTTGAAATTTGGAATGCTTATACAACTCTTTGACCCGCACATAGGAAAAATACTAAAACATCTAAAAAAATATCTCACTAAAAATATGTGCTCACCGAAAAAAAAAAAAATATTTTTTTAAAATTCTGAGTAGGGTATCAAATGAAAGCCCTTAGTACGTTGATTAATGATTAACATTTTATATTTGCTAAATAAACTATTTTAACGCGATTTTTGGCAAAATTGTGCAAAAAAAAATTGACCCACATCCTATAGCCCAGATGGTTTACACTAAAAATCTGAAAAAAATCTTAAAGTAATGTTCATTGGTGTGAACCGGAATAGTACAACAGGAATTTTTGATCAGATTATGTTTTAGGAAAATAACGCATTTTTTGTGTTTTTTGGTTGACGATATACAAAAGTTGTAATTATGTAACACAGTTTACTAGAAGCCGTATCCTTGTCTAACGGTTAGCTTACTCGCTCTCACAAACTCAGCATGCCGCCTTCACTTATTATATACCTGCGAAACCCGGAAATGTGTGAAAATTCACATTTCACATCAATTTTTATATATAAGCTGGTCAATGGACTGCTCCCTAGTTATCTCGATAAATACATATTATACAATAGCACACAACACCATAGGCACCCGCAAGGGGGGGCAAGATGGGTCAGTTGCCCCCCCCCCCCTGGATTTCGGAATCAATTACCAATTTGTATCTTAAAAAATTAAAATATAAAATTCATAAAAAAAAAACGATTGTTTATTATTATATTTTTGCTTTAGCAACTTTGGCTATTAACCAGGATAGTTCTTATTTACTAAATCGATGATTTTTAACTATAGAGAACACATTTTTAACTAAAAAATAGATGTTTATCCTCTGCGGGGATCGTTCCCAGACCCGCCACGTGGAAAGCATTGTTCGAATATGACATCTATATCTATGTCTTGGTCTTGCCCCCCCCCTAGAATAATTTTGGCGGGCGCCTATGCCCAACACGTGAATGCCATAATTTTTATATTACTTATTACATATTTTTAAATTTTGATTTTTAATTGTTTTTAATTTGTTTATAATATACAAGTTTTATTACTTATGTTTGTATATTAGGCTCATCTTATTTAAAAGTATTATTATTATTACTATTCCAGTTGTAAAATTTTATAATTTGTTAGTAATCATAATTTTATTTGTATTTATAATTAAAATGTACCTTATCTGTAGAACTTTAATTTTGTGTATACATGTACGGATGATTAAGCCATAATAAAGCATTATTATTATTGTTATATGTCCCATTGTGACTCAAAGGGTTGAAGGTTCGATTTGCCCCTACATGGCCTGCTCCTAAATGGCGTGCCCCTCAGGTGTTGTGGGTGTATCGGGCCCATACTCCCTGCGCATGCGGCGGGATTTTCAGTGAGATGAGAAGGAAAGGAAGTAAACAAGTAAATTTGAACTAAATTCATATGACATTTATTATGTAAAAATCTATGCATATAATAAGATTGTATAAAAATCTACTTAAATTTAAAATAAACAAATATTTTGTAAAAAAAAACTGAAAAAGCTTCAGCATTTAAAGTCTGTTCTACATTATACTTTTCTTCGAAGCATTACTAATATTTTGCGTATTTACGTAAAAAGATAATGGAAACACAATACTTCCCTCAAACTTTCAATGCCATCCGACATACTACTCAACTTTTCAAGCTAAATTCAGTCAGACTTTTATTAGCCGTACCAATACTTTGTCAGGCATACCAAATTTATGTTCATTTTTATGCTGTACTGTTTTAATTTTTCTGACATTTTTAATAATATTGTTTGAGATTTGGTCATATAAATAAAAACGATACTAGCTAATGGTTACTATAATTAAATATAAACTACTATACTGCAACGATATTTATAAATTGGTTATTATAACCAAACTTTTATTTTATTTAGTTCCACCTAAACGTTTGGAATAGCCTATAACTAAGTACATCACAAAATGGGCTCCCCGCCTAGCAGTTGGTTTCCTTTTATTTGAATTAACCATGTTGTTTTTTTAAGAATTGTATTTTGGAAATATAAATTAAGTTTTCAAAGTAAGAAAATGCTTCACATTAAATCTACAAGTCAATATTTATTTATTAAAGTTCTTATTTTATACTACTACATTATAATTTAATATGTCATTATTTTTACAGAACAATATTACTTTGCAGGTTAATTTTGGAATATTTACGTTAATAATCGTTATTATTCAATTTTTTTATTTATTATAAATACATAAATGTATATGAACACAATTTTTATCCCTTAAACATAATAAATAAACAGCCCATCATAAGATGGATACACCACCTAGAAATAATAATTTCTGTGTGTGGAGATATTTGAAATTTAATAAGTTGTCAATGTGGGCAATGTGTTATATATGATTTGCTATTTAGTACTAATACAAATGAAATGTGTATATTTTTTATAAAACGTATTTGATTTTTCTTTATTAAATACGGGGATAGCTAATTGTTGTGTAGTTCCTCGGGTTACATAATTATGATTTATTAATTGCACGGAATTTTAATGTTTTGTAAAATATTTTGCAATAGCGTAAATATAAACCTGTTCAGTAGAAAATACCTGCACATCCTGAAATATCATTTCCGACGAATACGTCAATGGTTTAAACGTTATGGCTCAGTTACACGATGCAAGTAACTTGCATCAGTAAGTACTTGCACCAGTTACTGGCATCGTGTAAACGTACATGCAGTACTGGTGCCAGTACTGGCACAAGTATCTCATGCAAGTCAAGTGAATAGAAACCGTTCCTATTTACTGGCACAAGTAGCCGTGCCAGTGACTTAAAAATGGCCGCCATGAACAGCTGATGTATTTTCGCGGTTACAAAAACAAACTTTTTCACACTTTTTTTTAATAAATGTAGTTTTTGGCGCCGATTCATTTTTGTTTAGATAGACGTACGCATAAAATACATAAAATTAGGTTAGACATCGAAAATTGGCGTGTTAAAAAGACGGTTTTACGCATAAAAAATAATTGGAAGGTTACTTAAATAAGATACTGGAATACGTGTAAACGACAAAACGACTTGTGCAACCGGGCCATAATATTCCATATTGTATGATCGTTTGTACCAATCCATAAAAAAGTTTTTAGATAATTTATTGGAAAAATCTCTCTCAATTGTTTAAATATATATATAATTTTCCTAATTTTGTTACAAATTGAATCTATAAGTAGGTTCCATCTAATATGGTCGTCGAAAATGACTCCCAGATATGTTACATGTCTTATTATGGCAAGTAACATAGCAATAAGTATGTTTGCCATTTCTAAATAGTTTGAACGAACAATATGTTCTTATTTTATCTATTATTGTTCCAAATAAATATGTCAAAAAACGAAAAAAAAAAAAAAATTGCAATTAAGAATGTGACTATAATGGTTCCAATTTGGCGCAATTTACACCATTATGCATTCTGAAATAAAATATTAATGATTACTTAATTTTAATTAAATAAATACTAAAGATATTTCAATTTTCATATTATTTAAAAACGTAACCTATAAATATATCTTCAAATCCTTATTTATATGTTTATAAAAACATTATTCTATAATATAAACTATCTGAACTGTATATATTACTATATACTTATCAAAGATATATATTTTTTGCTCCAAAATTGAAAATATTCATAAAATTAAGGTAACAAAAGTAATGATACATGTATTTTAATTCTGCCAAAAAATTCCAAAGGAAACCGTTGTCAGATGGCAGCACATGTATGTGACGTCAACTAATATTGTCTATTTCTGTTGCTTTTTACTTCAGAAGATAGTATTAAAAGTTTGAAAGTGTAGTGAGAAGTAGAATGTAAAACAAACTTAACACAATATCTAGAACTTTAAAACATCTCAGTCAACGGAACGTTTAAAAGTTCTAAAGATTGCTTCATCATTATAGAATATGACTTTTAATAATACTAATCAGAATATAATCACATTCTAACAAACACAGACAGACAGATAGCCTCTAAAAATCTAGCATTACGTATTTTCTTCATATTAAATACATCCATACATTATACTAATAAATAAATACTACATGAGATTCTAAGGTTTTTAGCTTTTAAAATTTAATAAATTAAATTTGATAAAATATAAAAATAAAAGCAACAAGTTGAGTATATTTTTTTGTTAAAATGTAACTTTAGAATCTCGGATAAAAGAGCTAAAAATACTAATATTCACATGACGGTTTTGTGTGAACTTGTAGTAAGTCATAGGAAAGTGTTTTGCTTTTAGGTTTTTTACTTCGAACTGTTACTTGGACAACATAACTTTTACCAGCTTTTAACTGCGATATTTCATGCGTTATTACTTCCCTGAAACAAATACAAATATATTATAATTACAATGTACTAGGGACATATTAAAAATAACAGGGAAATATTGGAAATACTAGATAAATATTGGAAATACTACGAAATATTTAAATACTAGGAATTATTTGAAATATGTACTAGGGAAATATTTTTATAAAGTATTTGAAATAATGTATTTCAAATACTTTATATTTATTTTAAATACTACGTTAAATCGTTTGTACCTGCTATTTGTCCGCTAAGCAAGGGCACGGACGTGCGTTCAATTCTTGCTTATGTTAAATAATTTGTGTAAAAATATTTATACAAATTAAAGGTCCTGCTTAGCCGTTCGCAACCGGCTATAAAATGTAGGTACCTCTCGGTGTACGCTAAAAAATGGCCGTAATACTGATCATATTACTCCGGAATGTACATAAATTGAAAACATGGTCATGAAACCTGGAAACAGGAGGCCTAGGCTCAACTGGGGCTGTAGCGCCAATGATGATGATGATATTTCAAATACTAGAAGTATTTGAAATTCTAGGGAAATATTTGAAACAATAGGGTAATATTTGAAATACTAGGAAATATTTGAAATAATAGAAAAATATATGAAATACTAGGAAAAATTTGATATATGTACTAGGAATATATTAGAAATAGTAGGGAAATATTTAAAATACTAGGAAAATATTGAAATAATTGGGTAATATTTGAAATAGTAGGGAAATATTGGAAATATTAGGAAATGTTTGAAATATACTAGTATATTAAAGAAATATTTCAAATAATACGGAAATATTTAAAATATTTACTAAGGAAATATTTTAAATAGTAAGAAATATTTAAAATATGTACTAGGGAAATATTAAAAATAATAGGGAAATATTTAAAATACTAGGAAATATTTGAAACATGTACTAGGAACATATTTTAAACAATGGAAATATTTGAAATATTGACTAAAGAAATATTTGAAATACTAGGGCAATATTTAGAAATATTTGAAATATTTACTAGGAAAATATTTGAAATACTTCAGTATTTGAAATACTAAAGTATATACTAACATTTTCAGACGATAATTATCAAATATACATAGCAAAAAAATCATAAATATAAAAGTATTAAAAATTTCATTTAAAAAAAGTAAAATGTTTAAATGTTTTTTTATTCAGTATTATTTTGATAAAATATTACTTTTTCGGTGTTAAAATTAACACTACTTTAACACTATTTATTTTCTAACTCTATAATTTAACAACTATGTAAGTGTAAACACTGTTACACTAAAAGTTCATTTTTTAGTGAACCATAAAGTCCCTTCAACTTATTTTAGAGTGCAAATACTACGTAGAAAGTATTTGCAAATCCATATAGCAAGAGCATTTTGAAATATAATATTTCAAATACCAGAAAATAATTTAAATACTTTTTCAAATACTTTATTTCAAATGTCCCCAGCTCTGCGTACATTTAACTTATTTATTACGAACCAAATTTATCAAAAAATTCATTAACTTACTTTTTACCCTGTTTTATATCCTGACAATATTTCACAGCAAAATCTGCTGATTTTTTCAGCCTGTTCTCCAGGCCACATTGATTGGGCATTCTGTATCCTTCTAGCTCTCGAAGTTTTCCTTCCCTGACCACGAGGCAGTAGTGTGCTGTCCGCCTGTCTGGAGAAGGCATCCATCCTACTGTCACGCTGTTACATTTCCTTAACGAATTATACTCATGAACTCGGGGTTCAGCTGGCATGATCGGTAGTGGAAATTTTACAGATTGTTTTGTAGAAGCAAGAACCTAAAAAGTAGATTGGTAAAACTGATTAATACATAATGATGATGATGATGAAGAAGAAATATTAGTTAAAAAATTGAATATCGAGAGGACTTGTAGATCACTCAATGCAAGAATTAATGAGTTATCGAAACCCCATAATTAAAAATAACGCCACGACGGGTTTCACTGAACATTATATCCAAAATAGTCATATGTTTACAAAAGAAAATGTAAGATTATTTAGATGTGAAAACAAGAGTAGGATACTAGCTTAAACCTTTGGGAATGCCTTGAAATGAAGAAAGCCATCAAGGCTTAGTATTTCCGATCGTAGTTAACTTAAACTAAACTGGATATTGCTAACTATCTATAGGTTAAGCCATTTTTTCCGTATTTCTAAGCGCAGTTGACAAACTATTATATGTATTGACTTCGTTCAACATAAGAAAAACACAAATCATAAATTACGTCATCAATTCTGGGATAGAAAACAGCCGATCATATTGACGTACATAAGGCTTTTAAATAAAAACAAAAGGCTTGAGCATAAAATTAATATCGCACTTAATGAGTTTAACCAGTGGTGCTATAATAACAAATTAATTGTCAACGAATCCAAGACTAAACTACTTCTGTTTGATAAAAACAAACTTCCAGCGGATATCTCAATAACATTCAATAATTTTACATTAGAACCTAATATTGAAACAAAACTCCTTGGTGTAGTTATTGATGACTCCTTAAGCTGGACATTGCAAGTGGATGCCGTATGCAAGAAACTACAGAAAGCCTATTATTGTATAAAAGTGCTTAAGCAATTCCTTCAGCTAAATAGCCTTAAGCAGGTAGATTATGCGATGGTCTACTCAGATTTGGCCTACAATGTCTGTGTCTGGGGTTATTCAATTGAGAGCAAAAGGGTATTCATTTTGCAGAAGCGAATACTCCGTTTAATTTTTAACCTAAATAGTCGTGATTCTTGTAGAGACTGGTTTATTAATAATAACATATTTATCCTTTTTTTTCAATATTTATCCTAAAAGCGGTTACCTTTGTAAAATAAAATCCTAGGATGTTCAATTTAAACAAAGATCTGCATAACTACCACACCAGACATGCCAATGATATAAGAGTTCAATATTTTAAACTCTCAAAAAGTAGAAGAAGTCCATTTTATATGTCTTGTGTCCTATATAACAAACTGCCGCAAGAATTGAAGGCTATATCATCGATCCATATCTTTAAAAATAAAGTAAAATCCTTCCTATTACAGAAAGCGTATTACTCTGTTCAGGACTTTCTATCTGACACCGTACATTTGGACTATTGCTCCCGGTGAAAAAATTGTCTAAAATATGTTTTCCATTCTCTTGTCTTCTCTTCTTATATATGTATATTTAAGTATTATTATTTTACTATGTATGTACATGACAAATTCTACTATCTCTGTATAGTTAATGAATAAATATATATTAAAAAAAAAAAAAAAATTGTTGTAGATATAGAACAAACAAAATCATGTATTTCAAATACATTTTTACACATTTTAGTACATGGTATACCTTGAAACGTACGAGAAATAAATAATAATAACGGAAATAAACAAACAACATCGCACAATACGCGTAGTCATAAACAAATCAAAGTAAGTGACGCCACTGAAATGTGTTAAACTAACTCTTGATAACGTAATGGACTAAATTTGGTTTCTGCACATGGGAGCCGCTAACCTCCGCCTGTCTGTTGAACGAAGTCTAACTTAGACGCTGGCCTAAAAGCTGATTAACTTACTTAGTACATGGTTTAACCTCAAATTTCTTAAATTAAGGTTTAATTTAGGAAAAAAATTAGAAGGAAAAAGTAAATAAACATAGATTAAGGGAAAAGATTATTCTATTTTCATAAAAAATAAATAAAAATTGATGTGAAGTGTGAATATTCACACATTTCAGGGTTTCGCAGGTATATAATAAGTGAAGGCGGCATGCTGAGCGTGTAGGACAAATTTTACTTTGTAGCAATCACGGCAAAATGAACGATATTTTTAAAATAATTTATCGTCTGTTAATCATATAATAAGACTGGTTATTAAATTTACGCTCTTAAAAATTAAATGCAACATTTGTCAAAATATAACTATAATTTTGACAAAATAATTTCAACATAATAGAAATGCAAAAAAAAACAGAAAAAATAAAATTCACTCCGTACTCGAACTCGAAACCCTTCGTTTCCAGCGCATTTTAGCTTACGACACCAGTGCTCTAACCATTACGCTATCGCACGCCTTGCGTGTGAGTGTCTTACATTGGTATAACTTTTGAACTTTGTGAACCAAAAACCACAAAAAATGCGTTATTTTCCGAAAACATAATCTGATCAAAAATTCCTGTTGTACTATTTCGGTTCACACCAATATACATTACTTAGAATTTTTTTAGATTTTTAGTTTAAACCATCTGGGCTACAGGGTGTGGGACAACATTTTTTTTGCACAATTTTGGCAAAAATCGCATCAAAATAATTTATTTTGCAAAAATAAAAATTTGATCGTTAATCCCCGTTCTAAGGGCTTTCATCTGATACCCTACTCAGAATTTAAAAATAACATTTTTGTTTTCGATGAGCACATATTTGTTTATATTTTTAGGGGGGTATGTTTTTTAGATGTTTTAGTATTTTTCCTATGTGCGGGTCAAAGAGTTGTATAAGCATGCCAAATTTCAACTCTCTAGGTTTAGCCATTTGGCTACAATTTTTACCGAACAGACAGACAGACAGACAGATGACAAAATGACGGTATAAGGGTTTTTTGGTCATACCTACAAAACCCTAATAAAAAGACAACTTGACTAAAAAAAAAACAATATCCCAAATCAACAAAAATAAAATTATAATCCTAATGATTAAATATAATCCTCGAGGAGGTCGTTAAATCATGCAGTTCTGATGGTAAAAAACAGTCTGAATTGTTAGGTAGTTGGTTCAATTCCTCGTTGGTGATATTATTCGGGCGAGAATTATATGTTAACACTACTCCCATTTTCACAATCATTCGCCCCTCATCCAGCTCGCCCCTTGGCATCGGCGATTAACCTCGTTGCAGAAATAGACAATGTAAAATAAAATTTATTTAAAAAAAAAAAATCTAATGCTTCGGTAAAACTAAAATCAGTCAATATCTTAATAATTATAATAATGAAAATACATATTTAATTTCGATTAGCAAAAAATAATTTAAACCTTTTATTATGGCAGTCATCTCAATTGTATATGAAATATAATATTTCAAATACCTTAATTGAAATACTTTTTCTAATACCCGTTTTCAAATATTATCAGCTCTGCCTACGAAGCCTACAAAGCTTTATAACGCATTAGCGTTGAAAGTTTGAACATAGACTTTTTTGGTATAAAAAGTAAATTTATACGCTGGTTAACTTTATATCAAACTTATATACACATGTAGCAAAAACAAACTTTTTATAAAACTTACTTCTACGCCTGAAGTTCTTTTCAGTTCCTCTCTGTTTGAAGCAAATATCCGGATGTAATATCGATGTCCTTTTTTCGGTTCTTTTATAACAAGTCTTCCGTATCCGTCTATTCTGTGACGATTTATGACCGTCTTTCCTCTCAGCAGTACTTCAACATCTACAGCACCACCACATGGCATAACATACAGTCGCAATGGTTCCTTTGCACCCCAACCGACCTGCAACACGCAATACATCAATGAAATGGTGGTTGCAGAACTAACTTTGACAAACACGTAAATCACTGGTTTGATATTTCAATTTAATGCAACAATTTAGACTATTTGTAGGTTACTAACATTGTGGGAGTTAAGTACAGAATTTTATTAGATTTATTTCAGATACAGCTGATTTGGACATAGTAAAGTACGTAGCAATAATAATAATGGTTTTTCCAAGTGAACCAAGTCCCAAAAAAGCACGCCAAATTCAAAAAACGATTTATGGGAGGGCGATTCTTGGAAATTGCACCATGATAATTTACCAGCTTATACTTATTTGCTTGGAAATTTTTAAATATCTGGCCCCCAATCCAACTCAATCTGGCCTGTGAAACAAATTTAGAATAGACCATATTAGTAACTACGTCACAAAATATGATTCAGTGCTGCCGCTTCGCGGTTTAATTCCTTTTATTTGAATTTAGCATGTTGTTTTTTGTTAAATTGTATTTTGGAAATATAAATTAAGTTTTCAAAGTAAAAGAATGATTCACATCAAAACTACAAGTCAATATTTACTTATTAAAATTCTTATTTTATTCCTTATAATTTTATATGTCATTCAGATCAATTCTGTAAAAAGTTACTGTGTAATACGTTACTACAACATAAAATATTATAAAAAGTATAATGCCTTTCATTCATAATAGTAACTGACCTTGCTCATAGTGACGAATTTAGTTACAATTTTCATAGTAACAGAGTTACAGAATTGGTCTGATTATTTTTGCAAAACAATATTATTTTGCAGGTTAATTTTGAAAATTTTACGTTAATAATCGTTATTATGGCAAGTAACATAGCAATAAGTGTGTATGTGTCATATATAAATGGTTTGAAGGAACAAAATGTTGTTTTTATTTTATCCATTATTGTTTTTCATTTTCACCTGTCAAAAAACGAAAAAAATTGCAATTAAGAATGTAGTTGTAATGGTTACAATTTGGAGCAAAACAATACACTATTATGCATTCTAAAACAAAATATTAATGATTACTTAGTGTTAATTAAATAAATACTAAAGATATTTCTATTTTCATATTATTTCAAAACGTAACCTATAAATATATCTTCGAATCCTTATTTATATATTTAGAAAATCATTATTCTATAATATAAAGTATCTGGACTGTATATATTAGTATATATTTATCAAAAATATACATTTTTGCTCCAAAATTGAAGATATTCATAAAATTCGTAAAAAGGTAATGTCACATGTATTTTAAACCAGTCAAAAACTTCCAAAAGACAGCTCTCAGATGGCAGCACGTGGTGGTGACGACACACTAATATAGTCTATTCATAATACACAATGTATGAAGGTAGAGGGTACACAATTTTTAAGTTGGCGCGAATTGTAAGTAGGTAAAAAAAATTGATGACCTAGAAAGACCATAATAACATTAAAAATATTTCGCTTTCAAATTATACTTCCAAGTACGACATAAAAGTGAACAATATTTTATTATATATATTTTTTTTATTAAGCTAGATAGCTCAATTATCGGCAATTAGCTTTGGGTGCCCCATTCTAAATTATTACAATTGTTTTTACTGAACTCGCTATTAATGTTCTATTTCCATTTTTGTTCGATTGTGAAATATTCAATTTTGGCCAATGAGAACCAATATTTTTTATTAATAATATAGTTTCATAGTTAAGCACGTTAGTTTTAATATAACGCACGTCTAAGTAAAATCGCACTGCATGCAGTTTTACGTCTGAGTAAAATAAAAACAAAGGAATTAAGCGAAGGCCGCCGGCCTAAATTCACTAACACATACACATTAACAACTCACCGCTGTTGCCCTTTCCAGTTCATTTTTATTACTTGCGTAGATAAATATATTAGAAATCGCATGTGGCAACACTGTGTATCGGGATACTACGTAGTGTCCACAGCATTGTTTTCTTGATCTAAATTTTTAAAATCTAACACTTATATGAAGAATCTTTGAATTAGACATAATAAAAATAAATATATGTTGATATATTTAGCTAGTTTAATGCAATTTTAAAGTATAAATGAGATTTTAAATTCAGTTTTTCTTATTAAAATATTTTAGGAGGACACTGTCCCAGCACCACTGGTCATGGAAGCATTTTTACTTCATAGGGAGTAAAAGTGTCACTTAACCTCAAAAGAGAGAGGTAAAAGAGAGGGAGTAAAGAAAAGAATAAGACATACATATGTAGGCCGTGCAAAAAAAAAAAAAAATGCGGAATTAAAGTCTGTTCCTTTGGTTTAGGCGGAACTAAATTATTTAATTCTAGTTACTTTTATTGATTGAAGCTTTTGATTATTTTGTTCAGGAAAAGCCAACTTCTTATAGAAAAAAATTGCTAATGACAACTTACAAAAATGAAAATTCCGGTTAGTTCCACCTAATCGTTTGGAATAGACTGTATTTGAAATGAAAGTTGTAAAATTATGTCGGTAATTGATAAAAAATGTTGTAACGGAATAACGTTCTTGTAGCATTAATTGAAACCTTATTGTTGCTATTTTTAAATATTCATCAATTCATAAAAAATAAAAACGACAATTTTAACAGTTCAGAATGTAACAAATAAATATTATGTAAATGTAACAATACCTTATATTTGAATACAATTTTTCCGTCATATTTTTTCAAATTGACAAAATGTTGTTTCCCGTCTTTCAGGGCAGTTGGTTTGACATTTTTGTTAAATCGTAATTCAGCTGATCCATATGGATAACTAAGATTTGACTGTCTGTTCGTTGCAAAAAGATTGAAGTAATATAGCTCGCCGTTCTTTAGATTGGACAATGTGTGATGTGTTTGCGAGCCTACGCAATTTATTATTGGTTCTTCATAAGTATCTGAAACAAAAATCATCAAATTTTGTATCTGTTAATGTAGATACAGTTAATTTAAAATACAGTTAATTAATGTTATTGCTTAATAACTTTGAACACTAGCATCTCCTCGAACAATCTTTTTATCCTTCTTCCTAGATATGCCTTATAAAAACACACGTCACTCTGAAGAGGAGATCACACAGTATTCATCTAATTTAAACAAAAAATAATCAGTAAACATCTAATTTGTTGAATTCTTAGAGGCACTGTATCGGCATTCTGGTGGTCTATCTGATTCTATTTGTTTTAATCTTTGTTATTATTTTTACCTATATTTTAATATTTTAAACTAATTGTAAATATTACTTTTGATAAATCAAATTCATTAATTTTAAACTGTCTCACTTAACGTGTGTAAACCTTCACATTTAAGAAGTTAAGTGAACAGCAAAGATCCAGACTATTAACAAGATGCCGGATCAGTCGGTTGGTAAGTACTAGAGATGGGTCGTTCATGAACGAACCGGCTCACTGAGCCGACTCACTATACTAACCGAAGTGACACGGTTCACCAAATTGAAATGAGCCGGCTCACGGCTCACTGTATAGTTTCAAGTTTCAAGGATACGATTGGTCGGGCGATTGTGAGCAGTGACCGGAGTGATCCGGATCTGGATCGATGTCATGTTGAACTTCGCGAGAACTCGGCTTGTAATGTATTATCATAAAGTGTATTATTTATTGTCATCAATTTGTAGGGCAGTTTATTTGAAACTAATAGGCTTAGTCTGTATTTTCTTACAACCATACTATATAAAAATATTAAAAATATTGCCCAAATCCCAGATGTTCGATTTATAAGGGCAATAAACATCGCCATAAACTTAACACATCTGGTTTAAAATACAGAAGCTTCATAAAGTGAATTGTTTGTTTCAAAAATGTTAGATAAGACCGGGTCTAAGGAAGAGCCGGCTCTAAGCGACGTCTACCTACGAGTGAACGACCGACAACTGACCGGGTCTAAGCAAGAGCCGGTTCTAAGCGACGTTCTACCTACGGACGAACGACTGACCGACCTGTGTCTCGGGATCATGTTTACAGTTCATATATTGCAAGAACCGGCTCTAAGCGACGTTCTACCTACGAACTAACGACCGACCTGTGTCTCGAAAATATGTTTACGTAACCGGATCACTGAGCCGGATCAATGAACCGGCTCAACAAACTGAACGACCTCCACTGATCCGGTTCCGCAAACTGAGCCGAAATTCCCATCTCTAGTAAGTACTAATACATATCATTTAATGCACATATCGTAATGATGAACCCTGGATAACACTCACGCCTACTACCCGAACTCCTTTAGTCAGGAATCTCATTTCAGTTTGAGATCAGACTTTATATGTTTATCACAGGCTCGCTACCTAGTGGACAAGAAATGGTGCGTTGTAAAGTAACGTTCCGGGCTCGCTACATTATGAAGGAATAATAACTAGCAAAATATCAGCAAGAAGTCGTCGAATATCCTGTATCCTAGTTATGGAACTTGAAAGAATGGTTTGGAATGGCAAGCATGAATGTCAAGAAGGTCAAGAATGTCAAGAATGTCAAGTATGTCAAGCAGTTATTGGCCAACCTGTGAAACGAAGATCGTAAGAAGTAGAAGAGTTGTTAAATCTGTAGCTTAGTGGTTGAATGGTTGCCTACATAGTAAAAAGACATGGGTTTAATTCCAGCCGACTCGCCAGAGATATGACGAGGATCAATTTAAAGCAGATACGGAAAAATTTACCATTTTTTCGATGAAGCGTTTTCAACGGTGTGGTAATGTCCAAGTTGTTATTTTCTGGTGGAATGACTCCAAATTTCTCCTCCATGGCTTCGCAAAGAGTGGAATAATTTCTTTTTGTACTCACCACCAGGCAGTATTCTGTTACATGGGGATCAACCAAACTGTAAAAAAAAAGTACAAATTTAGTAAATAATAACTAAATTTACGACATGAACGCTTTTCCCAAACTTAATAAGTGGAGAAGAGAATATAGACTCGATATGATGAAGATTCCTCAGGAAAAACACATCAAACCAGTTCCGGCGCTAGCTCTTAAAATCCGGAAGAGCCAGGAAATAATTGAGGAAAATATGGGGGGGGGCAGGAAATATTTGTGGATGGCATAATATTTATCGTTATTTTTGGACAGGTGAAAATAATGACCTAAAAGAAAGGTCCCCACTACTAAAGTATTAGGTGTATAACTTTGCTTCCGCCGTTTTCCTATAGATGGCTTTAGCAGTAAGTAGTGGTCGAAATTAATAGATCATAGACGTCATGCAATAAACTTGGGCATCTACCCCATAAACATAACCCCATAAAAACATTAGTCGATTTGTGTCTGCATCATAAAGTTATTTTCGATTGAAAATGTCAGTTTACGAGCCAAATTTTCGTCATTTGCGGGAGGTTTTAATTTTCTGCATCAATATGAAGAAATCTGCGGCTGAGGTTCATCGAATACTTATGATGAGGCCGCTATTAGTGAAAGAACGTGTTGTGAGTGGTTTCAACGCTTCAAGAACGGTAATTTTCACGTCGAAGACCGGCATAGCGGTGAAAGAAAGAAGGTTTTCGAAGATGCAGAATTGGAGGCATTACTTGATGAAGACTCGTGTCAAAGTCAAGAAGAATTGGCAGGATCATTGGGAGTGACTCAACTTCAATTTCAATTTCAAAACGCCTTAAAGAATTTCGGAAAAAAACGGTGGAAGCAAAGTTGTACACCTATGTATAAGATGACTTCCTTAAAAAATAGATCCTTGTTGCGCACACATTTATCTCCAAGCATTTCTGTAGGGGGGGGTCAACTGGGGCCAGATAATTTTGCCAAATATAATAATAAATATAAATTTTTTCTCGCGCATTTTTAAAGATACTTCTGTTAAATGTCTAAAGATGAGAGGATGCATAGTTGCAATTCTTCCGGATCGAATAAAATCAATCATAAATAATTCTCATCATTTAAGATATTAATAAAGTGTTGGTAACGACATAGTTCAAATTAATATTTTATTTACGACTTTTTTAATTGATTCGGAACATATGTGAGTTTCTTGATTTGTAATTTATATTCTTCGTAACTCGTTCCGTTATCAACTGATCAATCTGAACCGATTACTTCCTATTTTTTTTCACAATCATACATGGTAGAAATAAAAAAACGAGAAATGCAATAAAAGAAGTGTTGTTTTGTAAACAAATATGTACATTATGAAAAGCAATAAGCTAATTCAGATTCTTAGTACGTTACTAATTAGAATCAGTAAATAAAATGACAACATTTATCCATATTAATCAGTAACATTCTTTTGTTGATTCTTGACCTAGCCGAACGTTGTCGGGTCCAGAGCCAAAGAACACTTCAATACAGATCGGTCGTTGGCATTAAGCCTTACGAAAAAAACAACATACGTGTTACAGAGGTAACCAACATTTTTACGTCTCAAACAACCTTTGACAATTGCCAAAAAAATGGTTTGTTTAGATTGTTACATTGCCAATATAAGTACTTATGATTATATTAATCTTTTGGACTTTAGCCCAAAGGCTGTAGACAATAAATTTATTTTAGTTCTTGATATAGAAGAGAATGAAAATGTCGTAAACATTTAGGGATAAAACTAAGAGAAAATGTACATAGACAAATTACAAAAAACAAGACATTACTTCACTGGCTCTAACTGCTATGCAATACTTTGCTTTTTCATCCATACGTCCTGTTCTTTAAATGGGATATGGTACCTTCCCCGGTTTGTGACTGCGGTGCGCCTTTGCAAACAATGGAGCATATAGTAACTGGCCACTGAGATGTTTTCCTAGCGGTACCCTCGAAATTAACGAGTCTACTTCATCCACCTAGTGGTCTAACAGTGGTTAGAATTTCTAACCACTTTACGTTTCACTCGAGAATTGCTGATTTTTTGCGGTTTCTTCTATTTCTAGCTACATCATCTCGTCAGGTTCTCAGCTAAAGTTGTTTTTGTGTCTGGGTATAACAAAATCCATGTTTTCCGTTAATATTTAACGCATTTTCTTGAAATGATCAGCGTCAACATTGGTTTCGTCAGCGGCAAAGTTGGTACATGGTTTATACACTAATCAGAATTAAAAGAATTTTGAAAATCTGCTCAGTATGTCCAAATATATAATAATATTTGTGCGCGCCGGTAACACGAGGGCTACTTTTTAAGTTTTTACAAAAACTAAGATAGAAACAATTTTTTTTGGAAGAAACTGTTTTATTGCTTTTTAAAATAGATTTATACACTTTTGCAGGCGTTTAAACCAAATCTCGGAAAAAAAAAAACACTCTGAAGTTGGAATTTCAAAAACATGGTTTTCGAAGGCTTCAACAGGTTCTTGAGATGATGAAAATCTCTGTCCACGCATTTTTTGCTTGACATTGGGGAACAAAAAAAAAAAGGGATAAATCAGGTGAATACGGGCAATGATATATTAATTCGATGTTTTTCTCCTTCAAATAATCAATTGTTTGACGTGCTGTGTGCGAGCTTGGTTGTTTATCCTGATTTTGTCGATGACTTCTGGCAAACAAATTGTTGTATACCATTCAGCATTAACTGTTCTCCGATCTTCTAAAGCAGTGTTTCCCATCCTTTTTGACTTGCGGAGCCCTTTTCAGAATCAATTTCTATGGCACAGCCTTTTATTTGTAAGACATAGGGGCCTAATTAATGGTGTTTAGAAGAAATTTTACGGGAGGGGGGTAGATTTTTTTACTATAAATCTCACTATAAATTCACTTTTCTCTTTCACAGCTTCTTATTGATATACAGACAGATTTTTATAAAATGAAGCAAATAATCAAAATAGAACCACAGCTAAATGTTCATGCAAAATCGAATGTATTGCAGTCTGCGATATGAGAAGGATGCCTCTATCTCACGGTAAGTCACATGCCGATCTTCTTCAATCATTTTGCGCACAGCATCGATGATTTTTTGAATCACAACCGATTTTGGTCGACCTTCCCGAAATGCATCACTGACGGACGCACGACCTCGACGAAATTTTGCAAGCCAATTGTAAACAATCTTCTGATGGTGCTTCATTACCAAAAGTTGAACGAAGCGAATCTATGCATTGTTGTTGAGTTAGGCCTTTACTAAAATCGTAAAAAATCATTGAACGAAAACCTTCACGAGTAATATCCATTTTTATACAAACCTTTTCTTTTAAACACTCATTGTCAACAGTTTTCTGATTTTGACTTAAAAGAACTGATCAGTTATTTTAAGTCAAACCCAGAAAACTTGTATAGAGAAGGAATCGAAATAGGGTATATATCGGTCGTGATAAATAATTATGGAAATTATATTTTGTAATTATACAATACATAAAAATTTCTGGAAAAAAATATTTTGTCCTCTAAAATAATGGTTTTCTTTCCGGTATCCCTAATAAATACATATGTAAATAATTTAAATAAGATGTCCGATAAATAATTAAATGGCAATTTGAGAAATAATTATTTATTTCCCAAATTTTTCAATTTTTGTAAACAAATAAAATAGGGCGGTGGGTAATGTGGTGATTCGTTATACATATCCGAAGCGGGAAGTGGAATTTCATGGTAAAAATGTTCCCAAAGTTTGTGAATCACTGGTGAATCTCATTTGTGTCCCCGATCAAAGAAAGGCAAGCGCAGATAGATTTAGACCGCCTTGTTAATTTATTGAAATCGCTTCATTAGCTACAAATCTCCACATATATCATTTTAATAACATCGAATCACGTTATTCTTAATCACTTTCATCAGCTGATTATCCATCTGTTTCTTCTTCATGTGAACTTAGCAACAAGATACAAGCATACCAACCTATTCTTTATAATGCTATTTTTATTAAATTACGGAATGTTGACCAAAAAAGTAGCGCCATGGTAATATTTTGTTTTAAGGCGGAGATGAATGGTTTAATGAATTAGGACATGTTTTTCAAGCAAAATAGAATGAAATATATATGATTATTTCCTCGTATATTGAGTCGAGTCATAAATAAGTTTATCTACGACTATCTATTAGGTCGTCAAGGATGAAATTTGTAGAAAAAAAGGCAAAGTTGGTTGATAACTTACAAATATAAGGAATTATTTTATTCATCAAAGTATGCACCCATATTGTCTATACACTTTTGCTATTTAAGAGGGAGGTTGTTCAGGCCGGTGGTATAAAACCCTGGCGGATGACAGTCAATGAATTCCTGGAAGGCCAATGAATTCCTGAAGACCAATGAATTCCTGAGCCCTATTTGGATGACTATTAAAAAGTTATCCAAATTGCGGAAGAAGTGGTAGTCAGTAGGGGCTAGGTCTGGTGAGTATGGAGGATGATGAAGAAGTTCCAACTCCAATTCCTGTAGTTTTGCCACAGTCATTTGTGCAGTGTGTGGTCTAGTGTTATCATGCAATAAGATAGGAGACGATCTGTTGATGTTTCGCGCGGTGCGATGCCGTAGTTCCACGTAAGAACTCATACTTCATAATAGTGCGAATTTTCGACCGTTCCATTTTCAACAAAATTAATTTAAAAAAAAAGTTTTTTAGATGTGTAACTTTCCAACAAATCCTTTCCAATATACTCCGAAATCGGTACCCGAATGATAGCTTATAACTTCAAAATCGTTTTTACCGCCCGCCAACATATATAAGGGAGATATTGCGATCATACCGATTTTAACATTTCGAAATTTCGATGGATCTCCACGAATTGAGGTCCCTACATAACGTTTTGACTATTTTTAGCATGATGTCTGTCGCTCTGTCTGTCTGTCTGTCTGTGTGTCTGTCTGTCTGTCTGTCTGTCTGTCTGTCTGTCTGTCTGTCTGTCCGTCCGTCCTTCCGTCCGTCCGTCCGTCCGTCCGTCCGTCCGTTCGTCCGTCCGTCCGCCCGTCTGTCTGTGTACACGTGCAAAGCAAATTCGACTAAAAGGATTTTTATGAAACTTTATATTTAAGCATTTGACATCAATGGCCCGAGTTGATCAACTTTTGGTAAAAATGGGTTAACTAGAAATAGGAGTTTACTCGTGTCGATTTTAAGATTTTTGCGAATATTTCACAACAGAGAAATAATTCGAAAAAAAATATTTAACATAAGTTGCTTTAAAAACAAAAACTAACAACTTTTATTTGAGACATTTTTTGATAAAACGAAAATTTTTCGAAATTTTTTCTAAATATCTATTTTTTCATACTTATATGTAACGTTTCCATGGTCATGATAAATAATATCTCTCTTAAGGGCCGGTTTCTAGAAGCTCAGTAAACTATAAGCTAATGGTAAACTACGGTTGCCTTAGTAAACTGTTGCAGGAACAAAAAACAATCCAAAGTTAACCATAAGTCAACTATGCATAGTTTACTTCGAGTTTGACGTGAGTTCAACCAAGGCTTCCTTGGTTAAGCGTTGCACAAACGTTGGTCAGGACTTGAACTCGAGTCAAACAATTGAATTTTTCTGACTATACCTTGATCACAGTTTAACTGCGATATACGTCAATATTCGGTTTTTTTATAAATTTTATTTTCATAATTTTTGGGCTAAATAAGAGAAAAAAGTAATTTAAATAAAAAGACGGTAAATTAAATTCTTAATTTGTGTTTTAAAATGAAAATGCACCTAACTATTATTAATGAATGTGACTTTAATATAACATAACCTACAAAATTTCCTTATAAATTCAAAATCAATTTTTAATTTGATATTTCAATAACGTTATAATATAATTGTAAAAGAAATATTAAATACATGAATAATTTATATATATTTATTTTGTACCACTGTAAATAAATATTAAATACATATATAATCATTATATATTTACATATTTTGATTATTCGTACATAATTCTAGGTTTCTATAATTATTTTTTCCTTATCCTATTCGAGCAATAGAAAAATTTCAACTTCCAGCCTATGTTCTTTGCCCGCAACAGAAGATATGGAATAAGATTCTTCAGACGGCGAAAAAAGGCTTTAGTAAAGTACTAATTTTATATCATACAAGTACTCGGAGCAATAGATTATACACCTATTCCAATTCAGTCAACTGGTGCACTTATCAACAATTTTTCCTGATACTACCTTTGAATACACATACAAGAGTAGAGAAAAATTCTAACAGGGCCCATGTTGCAACAGGAATGGCAATTAATATTGACCGTGTTCTAACGACAATTATATCTTGTGCCGTTTTACATAATTTTTGTATACAACAGCATGATACGATAGAAATTCCTGTAGAACTATTGCAGAGCGATGAACCAAATATTTGAGAAGGTAATGATACCAATGTGGCTGTACGTAGTGCATTAATCCAAACAGTTATTGGTGTACCCTAAAAAAATTAATACAATATAATGTAATAATTAAAACAAAACCACTTTATTATTTTTTATAGTTTAATTTTTTTATTAATTCTAATTCAATTTATATTTAAGTCATAATTGTACAGCATTCTTGCTTTATTTTTCTCTATTAGCGCAGCCTGGTATTTACTCTTATAATAAACTTTTATAATGTGTTATTATTATTATTTTTTTAAATTATGTTTCTTGCTTGTCTTTTTTTTGTTATGATTGGAAGGTTCAGGATTAGCTTCTTGTTGCATTTCAGGTTCTGGTTCTGGTTCACTTGATAAAAAATATGAACTAAAGCCAGTTCTGAATCAGTTAGGTAGGCAGGAGGTGGTGGTAAAATATATAGGCTAAAATACAGTTATCGACATATTTTCAATAATTTGTTGTTTCCATCGGTATCGACACTATATCAGTACTACATCGAAAACTGTTTTTTTCAAGAAACCAGCTCCTAAACAGATACTGAAGAGCGTACATTTAATTCACAAATGTTCTTTTTAGTTTATTATTTTTTTTTAAATTAAAATACAAATATTTAATTTGTTTTGTATCTCTTCACGCAACTTGAGTTAAATTCATCTGTAATCTGGTACCAAATTTTCTTTTTTTTGAATTGTTCAATTATCACATTTTTGTCTTCAGTAATATGGGAATATCTGAAAAATGATAAATACAAATTTTAGGTTATGTTTTAAGAATAATTTAAAAATATTTATATTTCAAAAGAAATAAAAATATATGTATACTTACTTACCGAAAATATCTAGAAAAATGTTTTTATCGGTGTTGGTAAAGTTTGGTGTTCGTGAATTAATTTTTTTAGTTCATTTTAAAACGTTTTAATTTTGACAGCTGATTACTGTCACGTGAAGTACAGTTCACATTAGCAAAAAATATATGTGCATAGTAAACCAATTGTTCCACTGACCAAGCTTTAAAAAATGTTTATGCAACGCAAAATAAAACTGACCATCAGTCAGACTTGACCATTAGTCAGTCGTTACCATAGTTAACTGACTTTTCAGAAACCGGCCCTTAGAAAATATTAGACCAAGTTATTTCTACTCTGCTGCTAGAATGTATTATATACACTTTGTGATGGCGGTCGGTCCTGTGGTGACCACAGCTCATTTTTTACTTTTGTTGGGGTGTTTTTTACTGACAAACACAATCCGATTTTTAGACTTTCGTATGAATACATACACCAGTGTTTTTCAACCAGGGTGTCGCCGCACAGTGTTCGTATATAATGGCTATATTTAACTCGGATGATTACAATCCTGTGTGGCAAACTTCATCTTCGTGAAATATAGCATTTATATGCCTTTTAAATAAAATACTATATTTTATTTAAATTCTATAAAAATATCTTTTACCTTTCTATCACCCACCCCGTATAATTACAAGACATATTTTACATACACATAAAATATGTGTAAAGTTTTTCACTTAGTAAAAACTAATAAAAAAACACTAATCTACTAATTAACTGTATGTTTCTTAGCTATTACTAATTAATATAATACCCAATGATTTAATAGCCTTCTTCAATATGGAAAAGTACAGTTTCCACCAGACACTGTTTTCCAATACTGCTATATGACAACCATAAATGGTAACGCAATATAAAAAATGAATTTGTAAATTCCATAAATGGATAATTGCGGAAGGATCAAATTATTTAATAGATTTTTTATGATTGTTCTGTTATTGTTAACAATAAGAAAATGTTTGACATATTTAAGCGTATTTGAGAAGATAACAAGAAGTAATAAAATTCCCGGATATTTTTAAAATAAAGTTTGGATTGTCATTTAGCGGTGACAGTGGTTGTGTGACAGGTATTGGTGTAGAATTAATGTGATGAGCGTGTCATATGGCCGTTCAGCACTTCAGCGCTTACCACTATCAGCTGTATGTGCTGACCAGCAAAAACAGCGCCTCTAAAACTACCGTATTTTTCGGACCAAAAGACGCACCTTTTTACACAGAAAAATCGACTCACAATTGGGGTGCGTCTTATGGTCCGAAAATACAGGTGCGTTGTTTCAAAAGTGTGCGATATTAGTGTAATTCGGAGCGCATAAACAAGAATCAACCAAGAAAATATAATAGAAATGAATACAGAATTAGTAATTTCTGTAGGCCTTACAAGTCAACGACAACCCTTGGGTCGGTTAATAAACCATTTAATAATTTTATGTGGGAAGAATGGAACAACCGAATGATAAAGCTAAATCGCAATGTTACACAACGGATGAATCGGACGACAATTTCAAAAGTACCTGGGTAAAAAAATAATGGGAAGCTGTAAAAGAAAAGACGATTGTAAAGTCTTTTAAGAAAGTCGGTATAAGCAACGCATTGGATAGTATCGAAGATGACTTGGTTTTTGAAGAGATTGACAACAATAGTTCAGACGAAAATAATACGAACAATGACATTAACGAGACGATTGATAGTACAGAGAGTGAAGATGAACAGAATGTTGCTGATACAAATTATTGTAATAATAAATATTCTTTCTAAAAATTGTCTCATAAATTTGGGGTGCGTCTTATTGTCCGGTCTTATGGTCCGAAAAATACGGTATTCAAACTATTGAGAACTGATACGCTCGAATAGGCAGTCTGATGGTCAAATTGTACTAGGCGCTCTAGTACTGTTTGAACTTATTAGATATGTTCTAGTGTTGAATTTTTGTTATAAGTTGTGAAAAACTATAAAAGTAGAACAAATTGTAGTGTTTTTGGCTGTCATTCAAGACAGGACAAAGATAGGCATCTTAGTTTTTTTCTTTTATTAAGAAAAATGGAGGGAAAGTTAATATTAAGTCCAGATTGGGAAAGATTTGGTTATGGACAGGAGGAAGGTATGGGAATATATTTTGAGTTAAAAAGTAACTAATATTATGCGAGTCTGTTTATTACATTTGTCGCAGAAAAACAAAACTGCACTAATATGCTTGCACTAATATGCTTGCACCTGCAAGTTGCATATTTAACTTTTAGCTGCTCCTGTCGAATTAAAACTAATTTTATTTCATGAGGCAATGAACATGAACTTGTTTGCAAACAGAATCAATATATTGTAAATTCAGATCACCGACACTCAGATGTACCACATAAAATTACGTGCCTAGCATTTAACATCTGCTCAACTACAAATTACACTTCAATAAATCTACTGAAGTTAAACTTTAAATACTGTAATTTGAACCCCACCTTATGTTATACACCCCATATATGTGCAACGCTTAAAAAATAAAATATTTCGCAAATATATACTCATAAAATAAAAATGTACTGTGCTTAAATTAACCTGTTTGCTAACAGCATATTGACAGCTGAGTACTAGACATAACAGCCATATTGCCTTGGAGCACAGCGCCGCCACCAGTAATGTCACTTCTCAATAAAAAATAATTTTTAACACCAATTAAGAGGGTTAATGTAGCTAGGTTTCGCGCAATACGAGGGTACCTTTTAAGTTTTTACAAAAACTAAGAAAGAAATTTTTTTTTGGAACAAACTGTTTTATTGTTTTTAAAAAATTCGTCTTTAATATTTATACAGTTTTGCATGCGTTCAAACCAATTCTCGAAACATTTTTTCCACTCTGAAGTTGGAATCTCAAAAACATGATTTTCGAAGGCTTCAACAGTTCTTGAGGTGATGAAAATCGCTGTCCACGCATAATTTCTACAAAAGTGGCTTTATTGTTTGCCAAAATACTCTCCATGAAGATCAATACACTTTTGCATGCGTTTGAACCAATTTTCGAAGCACTTTTTCCACTCCGATTGAGGCATTTTCCACTCCGATTGTGAAATTATGTGGGATCCAACGCGAACAAATCTGTTTGACGGTCAAATGTTCATGCAATAGTGAATGTATGCTGGTCCCACTAATGCCCAAAGATACCTCAATCTCACGATAAGTCACAAGACGATCTTGCAGTATCAGTTCACGCACAGCATCAATTTTTTCCGGGACAACATCCGATTTTGGACGACCTTCACGAAATTCGTCCTTAAGTGAACTACGGCCACGATTGAAGTCGGCAAACCATCGATAAACAGTAGTCCTTGATGATGCTTCATCGCCAAAAGTCAAATTAAGTTCATCGATGCACTGTTGTTGGGTTAATCCACGTCGAAAGTTGTAAAAAATAATCGCTCGAAAATGTTCACGATTAAATTGCATTTTTAGCCGAGATGATTTTTTTCAAGTTACTGTAAACAACACAAATAGCGCTCGTACGGCAAAACTTTCTGAGTACGTGTATCGTCAAAAATGTGAAACTTTTCGATAAAAGCGTTAGTTGCCAGATGGCAGCACTAGTTTAGCGCCATCCCAAAATATAAGAGGCAACCCTCGTATAATGTAAATATTTTTGTAGATTTTAGGCTGACAGGCAATAAAATAAATAAATTCCTTTAAACATTAGAAATGATTACTTTTTGGGAATCTCTGGCGATCAGCTGTATGAAGCGGTCGTCAAGGTGAAGGCATTATGCAGTTTCTGTAAAGGCTGTATCTGTTTTTGTGCTATACAGAGCCAGCATGCTTGACCATTTCAAAGATTCTCATCCTGTTTGAAGTAAGATTTATAAAGTCGTGATGAGAATTCCGAATCGATAATTATTCCATTTCACTCTTGACATATCGGGATTATGCCCAATCGGTTTTATTCGAAAACGATTACAAACATTCTAAAGAATTACAAGAAAACAATTATTACAATTATTAGGATCACTAAATCTATCAAGTATTGTTGTTTATTGCCAAAATATTATTTGTACGAACAGCAAGATATTTCAACAAGATATCAAATATTCTTCCTAGAAATAAATTTCTGTCTAATTCTACAAATCATAGCACACAAATCGATCAATCGAACCGTAGATCAACAAAGAACCAAGTTTGTAATCTGTAACACAGATTTGTCTGTGTTACACATTTTAACTGAGTGTGCAGTTCGAGGATGTCAGGGTGAGATTAGGCCTGTGCTATAACCTGTCAGTTGCTGTAGGTGACAGGGTACTCATGAACGGACTGATACTCTTCCTGCGGGAATCGAACTTACTGTTCTATGTTTGAAACCTTGCACCTTCTTTTAATGTGTTTTTTTATTTTCTGTGATATGCGATGGTAACTGGCCCCTTTACAGCCCCTTACCAACACCCTGCGTTTTTTTAACATACTTTTAAGGGACATCGCTGCCCTAGAGTCTACATTTGCAGCACATCTTAATACTGAATACCATACTTCATCCTTCAACCCCGAAATACTACACATTCAAGAAAAATTTATGTGAAGTGTAAATCTTCACACATTTCTGGGTTTTGCAGGTATTTAGTAACTGAATGATGATTATTTGGGATGCCAAAACAAATTTTATGTCAAAATATTTTTTTATGAATTTTAATTCGAATGCCTAATACCATTATTTAAGTTTCTAAATATGTACAGTATTTTATTTATACAGCAAGGTTCAATAAGATTTATAAAATTTCGCCTATGGCTTCCATTGGTTGCTTATATCATAAGTCCCGCCCTCTGATTTCGTTAAAACAGAATTAAATTATAATTTCAACACTTCCCACTGGTTATTAAATTTACGCTTTTAAAAAATAAATACATTTACCAAAATATAACTAGAATTTTGACAAAATAATTTAAACAAAATAGAAATGCAAAAAAAAAAAAAACAGAAAAAAATAAAATTAACAGGATTCGAACTCTGCAACGTTCGCACTGCAAATTACAAAGTACATTACGAAACCATCTGAGCTACCAGAGTTTCTGATCTGAAGTGTTACATAGCGAATTAAATATTTAACGTATTTTAGTTAAAAACACAAAAAATGCGTTATTTTCCGAAAACATAATCTGATCATAAATTCCTGTTGTACTATTCCGGTTCACACCAATGTACATTACTTAGAATTTTTTCAGATTTTTAGTTTAAACCATCTGGGCTACAGGGTGTGGGACAAAATTTTTTTTGCACAATTTTGGCAAAAATCGCATCAAAATAATTTATTTTGCAAAAATAAAATTTTGATCGTTAATCCGCGTACTAAGGGCTTTCATTTGATACCCTACTCAGAATTTTAAAAAAATATATATTTTTTTGATTAGCCCATATTTGTTTATATTTTTAGGGGGATATGTTTTTTAGATGTTTTAGTATTTTTCCTATGTGCGGGTCAAAGAGTTGTATAAGCATGCCAAATTTCAACTCTCTAGGTTTAGCCGTTTGGCTACAATTTTTACCGAACAGAAAGACAGACAGACAGACAGACAGACAGACAGACAGACAGACGACAAAATGATGGTATAAGGGTTTTTTGGTCATACCTACAAAACCCTAAAAAAGGCAACTACGTGATATGAGTGACCCTTTTAATTTATATGAAGAAACATTTTAAAATATTTTCAATTCACTAAAACTTCTACGGAATACCTCGTTTTAAAAATGTTCTTTTTTTGAAAATCCGAGAAAAACCAAAAGATTTCCCGATATATTGCAAGTAAATATTTATAACTTTAAAATTATAATGCATGATACATTTATACATTTTGATTTCTCTGTTTGTTTAAAAATAAAAATAAGGTAAATATAACCTGAAAATAAAAGTATCTTAAAATAGAAGAAAGAAAATAATGAAAAAATATTGATACATTTGCATGTTATGGTAATATTATATTATTTACTTTTTGCAGCCATAATTATTTATATAAAAATATTGTACATTCCCGCAATATAGATTTATTGCATTTAATCGTTGTTCCTTTACCATAACACTTGTTTATATTAAATCCACACTTACACGAGCAAAATACGTTCCCTTGTAGATAATTTCACAACATACTTTTCAATGGCGCACCTAGGAAGGTTTTTTGGTGGGGGGGGGGGGGGTAGACAAAAAAAATGATGATATAAAAAAAAAAGTCCTCATCTCTACTTTTAAATCCATATCTATATATTTACCTAAGACCATGATGATAAAAAATTTATATTTCCATCCTTCTTGGGGGGGGGGGGGGGGGCACTGATACTTTTAACCATAAGGTTAAAAAGTTAAAACTTAACGCTTGGGTTATAACATGAGATACAGAATAAGAAACAAGGTTAAAATTTTAACGCCTAGTTAAAATGTTACTTTTTAACCATCATTTTTAATCAAATCTTTTTAACCACAAAAGATACAGAAAACACCCGTTAAAGTGTTTCATCTATATTTAAATTTATTGTAAGAATTGCAATCGAAAGTATTCACTATTTATAGAATACTTAATCGATTTGCATCATTGTATTACTGACCTAAGGTAAGAAGGAGTTCATTGAATTCTTCGTTATTATTAACGCGGTTTATTTTAGATATGTGTAAGTAATTAATCATTGTATCAAACGCATCTGTTTCAAACGTTTCTAGGACGGATAAGAAAAATTATGTTTGTTTTACTAATTGGGGGCAGCGAAACGAAAATTAACACTCAGACGATGTTAAATTATTTATTTATGTCAGACTTAACCAACCTTTATGCCGAAGAAAATATGTAAGGGATGTCCACAAAGTAAAAGTATTCAATTTATAAAAAATCAAAAAATCAACTGAAAAAAATTGCAGGGTTTTTTTAGGCATTAATGTCAGTGTCAGATCACGACGTGCATCGATCGTGAAGGCGACTACGTCGAAAAATAATATGACCTATGTAACATAGTTACCTATGAAATATATTTTTATATTTAGGTATCTAAGTACATATTGCTAGAGACTCATACGATTACTATCATTGTTATTGTTCATAAGGATGTTAATAAAGTCAGTCATTGTGGCGTGTTTCTAAATCATTACTACATACCAAATATTACAGATATTTAGCATTACTTAATTGGAGAAATACTCCTAGATCGAATGAGTTGGGATCACCGGTACAACGCCTGATGAGCAGCAGAACAAAAACCTAGCTTAATAAAAACAGAAGATGGAAAAAGATTTAGAAGAAATTCAAGTTTTCTCAAGCCTGATGTTTCGTGTCATGCTAAAATGACATGTCATACTGACATGTCTTCTGACACTTACATCCAGAAATCAGACCATTCTTCTAGCACTGACATTAATGACAACGAGGACCCTCGGGAAATAGTAATAAAGTTTGTTTCAGAACCCAGACCTGAGGCTGCCCATCAACCGATGAATACGGAGATGCAGACTTCAGAATCCCGAACTGAGGTTGCCCCGAAACCCATGAATACGCAGATGAAGACGAAGTCGGGAAGAACAGTGAAGCCTCCAGACCGTCTGAAGTATACTTCATTTCGCGATAAAAAAGAGAAGATGTAACATAGTTACCTATGAAATATATTTTTATAGTTAGGTATCTATGTACATATTGCTAGGGACTCATATTATTATTATCATTGTTATGCATCATTTTCATGGTAGTGTCAAAGGCGCGACAGGGGTGAGAGGCGTGGTGTTATATTTAGTAAGTTCGAATTTCATGGTGGGGGTTCGAGTCGTGATAAGTGCGCGTTTTCAGACAGTTACTTCAATTACAAGAAAAGAATTTAATACATAATCTTTTTTACTTCACAGTTAGAATGAAGATTCTGTTGGCGCCTGCTTGGGGGTGTATTATTAGTATACCCACTGTATGACATTTCTGCAGACCAGATATTTGAAACCGAATCCATAATAATAAACTTTATGACTGCCGACAACATTGTAAAAATCGCTATTTCGCTACATCAATTTACGTTTTTTAATTTTTTTTTAGAAAATTAATATAAATGTCTCTCTAAAGATCTCATCATTCCGAAAAAATATATCTGTTTCTATGGTTTCGATGGTGCGGCCAGCGCTAGAGTTGAAATTTCTGAACTTGCGACACCGCGCTTGTAACACCGTGCCTACGACACCAAGGTACGGGTTTTTTTCAAAATAGAGCGATCCTATTGGTTGAATTTCTTGTTCCACGCTTCCAACACCAGAATGAAAATGATACATTAGGTATCTATGTACATATTGCTAGGGACTCATATGATTATTATCATTGTTTTTGTTCATAAGGATGTTAATAAAGTCAGTGGTGTGTTCCTAAATCATTACTACATACCAAATATTACAACCTATACCTAAAAAAAACACAATTTTCAATAATATATACAACACACAAAAAATCTTGAAGATTGACTAAACTATTGACCGGACATGTAAAAAAATAATTAAAGAAATGCATAAACTAACATTTACTGTCTATTCTAGGTTATGTAAAGTTTACGTCAAACGTCCATACTCGCGAGTATCAAAATTACCTGGAACACGTCTAACCAAATTCTCCGAACGTCTTTGAGTTTGCGATAAAAACCGATACATTAGGTCGATCGCTTTGCGAACCGCTCGGCTTGTGCACGTGATACCGTCCAAATTAGACAAAAACTTAACACGGCGTGTTACATTACGCGGAACGTTACAGGATCGGCTCGTTAATCTGGACCAGCTTAAAACAGGTGATCATCTTACGTAGAAAGAGATATTTTTGAATTTTGTGGATAAATTAAAAGCCAAAAATATATAACGTAACTCGCGGCTAGATTCGTCCGTCATATAAGTCGGCGCATGGCCCTGCAATTCGGTTGGGCCTACCCTTGGAGGTACAATTAGAATTGAAGTACTCTACTTGTGGACGGGCTTACCTGAGTGCGGTAAGTAAATTAGACAGAATGCTGTTACTGATAGTACCGGCGAAGTAGCAATTCATTATTAATGCCAAACAAAATGTCGCTAGCTTAGTGTAGAGGTACTGAGAATATCAGGGCGGGTCATACATAGATGATTATACCCTACACAGCTAATAATTTGTATAACGCGCTAGCCACTTTTCATCTGTTTAACACTAATCTCGAAGAAATGAATTTTGCCTAGGGGTTAGAGCTCTCGCAAAAAAATACGTACAAAGTATTTATTGCAGAGAGCATCAAAGAGTGGTCAATTTAAGTAAATGACCATCTTTCACAGGTAGTAGGTTTTATTGTATATGCAAACGGTTTGAAAATAAGTCTTACCTTTGGTTCCACCTTAATGTTAATTTTTTTTTCTTCTGTCTGTTCTGGAACCTCATCTTAGGGATAAGATTGGCGAGTTGTAGGGCTTGAGGACCTCCAGGTTCCGTACTGATGTATACGTGGACATAACTGTCCATCTCTGTTGCTTCCAGCTGGATAACATACAACCCCCGAAGTGCATTTAGATGCAGGGTCCGTAAATCTCGCGTTCTGAATTCTCCAAGGATTGGTTCTCCAGATTTACCTAGAATAAAATAAATAAGTAAACACTTAAAATTATATAAAAATAATAATTAATTTAATGTTACATCCTATGTGATCAAGTGAAATGTGGCTTAAGTTAAAAAAAGAAAAAAAAAGTTGTATCCAACTACATTACAAGAATGTGGAACTGTTTTTATGAAATATTTGAAAATTGAAAATTAAGCCTGCCGAACAGATGTTCTTGAATTTTGACGGTGCGTTTCCAACACTCTTTCTTCCATGGCAGGGTTCTTCGATGTTCTTGGTCTTCAAGAACGTTGTTTATGGACATTTTGAATAGTACCATCTGCTACAAACTTATCTCTAGTTCGTCCGATGGTGTCTAGTAGGCGGATCAGTATAACACGTAATTATTGAACATGTGGAGCGACACTTTCGTACATGAGTAGATTTGGAACTAAACTATTGGCACTTCAGTTGATTGTTGATTGTTGAATACTAAAGTGCCAGCACTCTGTTTATCTAATCTGCTGAGAGATTAGTTAAACAGATAAAAGTAATTATTAATTATGTTAAAGAGTTAATTAAGGTAAATATAAATTTAATCTGAATGGAAAGCTCCAGACGGCCCATGACTAGGGTGACCATTCGTCCCGCATTTTAACATTTTGTCCCGCATTTGGATTTGGGAGGTGAGGATCTTTTTTTTGCTCTTCAGTTGGATTTGGGAGGTGAAGATCTTTTTTTTTTGCTCTTCACTTAGATTTTGGGAGATGAGGACCTTTTTTTTGCTGTTCACTTGGATTTTGGAGATGAGGACCTTTTTTTTTGCTCCGTCCCGCATTGCCTTCTTAAGAAAATCACCCTACCCATGACGTTTTAAAATTGACGCTTCATTCAATTGAATTTTGTATTTCGGCACAACTATCGTATAGTCGGATTGCTGATAGGTGACTGTTCGTTGCTACAAGTATCGATATACAATACTATATGCTTTCTCTGTCTATATCATTATAATTATTTGCATACCCATAGTAAAGTATAGTGACGCAAGTTGACAACAAACCTTCCAAATTATTTTAATAAAAAACAAAGCATTAGAAAGAAACGGCATGATCCGTAGATATCTTTACTAATTAGTGCCGCAAATAAATTCACAACAGTACTCAAACAAACAAAATTATTAATTTTAAGCTAATAATTATAAATAAGGAAAAACTTATACTCATACGTAAATTTTGGATTGTTGTTTCCCCTAAGTACAAAGTAATAAAATATTAAGTAAAAATATATTTATTCATATAATATATTGCGACAAGTTGTATTTAAATGTTTATTTTTATTTTATAAAAATTAGTCACTGTAATGCATGATATCGTCGTCATCTGAACTATCGCTGTCATTTCTTGTATTTATTATTATTGGATTAATATCATCAACAATCCTTTCCCTTTCCCACCATTCATTTATTAAATTTTCGATTTTTTAACAGATTTTGCCCAAGTTTCACAACTAATTTGATCACAGGCTACTTGCCACATTTTCAAAACTTCGTTATCACTATATCCTTTTTGATCAATATGTCTATCATAATAATTTTGTGTTATACCCCAAATTAGTTCAATGGGGTTAAACTGGCAGTGATAAGGAGGTAATCTTAGTACTTTATGACCATACGTTTGTGCCAATGTGTCAATAAAATAAACTGGTTCAGATTTTAATTTCCTTCGTTTTCTCGTGATTTTGTTAGTGAGAAGTACAGATTTATTACATTTTATAATTCTACGAATTGTTGATTCCGAAATCTTTGAGGCAGCAGCTACTCTTTGATGGACACAAGATAGAGAAATAAGTGGCCCATTGTTCTCTTTTTCGGAACTAAAATATTCCAGCAGATTTAAAATTAAAGTTTGTGAATTTAATAATTGGCCGCAAGCTCTATATTAATATAATTAATATTATTAACAGACACTGACAGGTAAGACAAATAACAAAAAACATTTTTAAAATCGCTGAAAAATGGTAACTAGATTATTATATGAATGCACTACTTGTTACATACATGTAACAGTCACCTATCAGCAATCCGACTATATTATTGTTATTATCATTATTAAATAATTACCTGGTGAAGTGTCATTTTTGTGTCGATACCTCACGTTCCAGTTGACGGTGGACATACAAGGAGTAACTGTGACAGAAAGGGGTGCTTCTGCAATCTCTGACCAGTAGTAGAACCTGGAAGTTGAAGAACAGGTCATAATATACGAATTATCAAACAAAACAAATATAAAAACAGCTTCAATAGCTTGTTACTCGTCAGTCGTTGACGTATATGACATTATAAAAACATCGCAAAACAAAATGTTACAATTTACAACAAGAAGTAAGAATTGGAATACTCTTGTCGAATCTACATTTTCCATTATTCATATATACGTACGCGAATTTGGGACTGTCGTTGACAGATTGATATATTTAATTCAAACCAGTTGAATCTGACTGACGCGAACACACATGTTTCTTAAAAAATCCACAACGGTATTGAAGTTTATTTTTATTTTACACTACACGAGAATGTTACAATGTTTATTTTTTCCACCAAAAATTACAACACTGCAATATGTTGGCGGATCATATGATTAAATTAACACAATTAAATAACTGCGGACGATGAATTTGTTATTATTTTTTAGCAAAAACCGGCCCCCTTCCCCTTGGTGCGCCACTGCCACCCTGTATATGATGAGATTATTATATTCAGTGATGGCATCCTAAATTTTCAGGAAGCGGTTCTATAGTCACGTGACATCTAGGAACATATTCTGTATTTTTAAGAGTGAAAACAAATCACTTACTTCCATTTATTAATACAATGTTCCGTAACTGCACACCTAACTACCGCGTTCGCAGTTGCGGTAAAGTCGTGGTAAGTTGTGTGTATCCAGTGGTTACCTGAAAACGCGTTTTAGTTACGGAACGGTAGTCACACTTCAGTTGATAAAACAGACAACTGAACTGTCATTTTATGGACGTTATAGGTTATAGATATTCTCTTACAAACTTATTAATAAAAATATTTGTTTTATTAGTACTTGTTCACAATGGCACATTATATAAGAACATATATGATTTTTCCCGATATTATTTTTCACGACATCGATCAATAATACTAAAAATCAGTTACTTACACTCCTTCTTACTGCTTTAGTTATAGACTATAGTAAAATAATATTATAATTTACTACTTGCACTACAAAGAAACTATTAATTCCCTCTACTTAACCCTCGCCTTATTGTAATCGTGAAATTCCCGCCTTTTGTAATTTAAATTAGATCTGAAGTTTGTAGTGGGAGGAAATAACCACACTAACCGCGATATTTCTACGGTTAGTTTGGTTACAAAAAAGTAACCAAAATTTTCAGTAACCGCATTCCGAAATCTAACAATTTTCCTGAAAAGGTTAATGTCGTACACTTTCGGAACGGGAAACTTCAACCGTGGTTACTTTCGTCGAGTAATGGAACATTGTATAAATATAAGGAAAAAAATTTAAGAGCGTATTATTAATAACCTATAAAATAAATATTACATTTGCAACACTGCAGGGCACGACGCACGATTCAAAACTGAAGTCGCCGACCGGCGTAGCGTAGTGGTAACACATGTGCTTTGCGTTGCGAAGGTCTCGGGTTCGAATCCCGTTCAGGCATGGAAATTTTCTAAAATAAAAATTGTCCTGGCTAATTGCCACAGCAGCAAAGGCCATTAAATTAAAAAAAAAAAAAACTGATGTCAGAGTAATTCATTTATTTTCAATAATTCTAACAACCGGTTCCCTAAGGTTTCAATAATTATAAGAAACGGTTCGCGCGAACCGGTCTGAACCGGTAGGATGCCATTACTGATTATATTATTACTTTTTAAGTTAGTCCAGAAATAGAAAACCTTTTAGGTTTTGGAACTGCTTTTATATTTAAATTTTTTTTAGTATTATTGTTATAAATATTTGTAGCTTTGACCTCTACCTGCGTCACACCTTTCTTACAATTACGTAAGTTGTTAAGTTTACATCCTTCTTGATGTAGGTAAAATATTAACAAGCAATAGGAGGGCTAACAAAAAAATTGATTTGGTTCAATGACATTAAAATATACTTACTATAAATATTGTCTTTCAAAAAAAATATTGAAAAAATAAAAAATAAATAAAATATAAAGAAACAAAATATTAGAGTTTATATAAAAAATCTGTTTAATTTTAACTACACGCGCATGCACTGTTACGTTGAATTTTAACAGGAGTATTTATTTAGTCAAATGCCAAGAGAATCTTAACCTAATATTTCGGTGTTGAATTAAATATTCAGTGGCGAAATTTATTTTAAAAATGGAACGGAAATGTTTGGTCCTGTGCTACTCATTATAACTGGTTTCCACAGTGCATTAAATAAAAATATAACTTTATTCAACTTTTATTTAGTCAATTTATATACTACATTGTATTATGACAGTTTATCTAATTTTTTAATAATATGTGAATTATATGTTCATTCTATTTTTAAAAAGGTGTTCGGTCATATTAATTATTAAATTTGATTTATTACGCTATTTCTACCCTGGAATAACACTGTTGTGATCGTCATTATCAATCTCATCAATTGTTTCTTCAAATAATACACCATTAAAATGTACTGCGATATTTTGAAACACGGCGGAGGCATAAGTGAAGTTTTGTAGCTTTCAGAGGATTAAAATTTTAAGTTCTGTGTCTCAACAAAAACCAAAACTGCTCTCCAATACTCCATTTACTTCCTTTCTACTTATACAATTACTTGAACTTGTGTCTGGGTTACTTGTATAACAAAAATTATGAAGCGTCATTATTATCTCTACTGTAAAGAATTCACTTTAAAAAGTAATAGAAAGTTGATTAATATTCCTACCGTCTTGTGTTTAATTCATTTTTTTAAATAACATGACATTTACTTAAATAGGATCAGCCATTTTTGCAAACTAAACACTAGCGTTAACTTTTAAAGCCACTGTTTCGATAGGTGCTTATTGTAGAACGTTAACTGGCTATTTTAACGCCGCCGCGCTATAATATTAACACATATATGTTTAGCGAATAGCATTTAGGTTAAAAATGGTGTTAAAAAAATTAACGTCAGTTTCTGATGCTAAGATTTTAACATCATGCTTAGAGAATAGACCCGCTCGTGTGTCAAAATAGAAAAATAATCGCGAAAATATGAAAAGTAATAAAAAATCATATCAAAATTGGTCTCAAATAAAAGTTGTTATTACACCTATCCCCCGATTTACACGGAAGATAGGTTCCTCAGAAAACCGTGTAAATCTACATCGTGGATTTTGATATGTAAAACCGTGTAAATCGAAAAATAACTAAAATGTGCATAATTCAGTCATTTATTTCAATATAAGATCCTTTAAAAATTTATCAAAAAATTTACTGTCATCATTTTTTACCGACCGCCAACATATATAAGGGAGGTATTGTGATCATACCGATTTTGACGTTTCGAGATTTCGATGGATCTCCACGAATTGAGGTCCCTACATAACGTTTTGACTATTTTTAGCATGATGTCTGTCGGTCTGTCTGTCCGTCCGTCTGTCTGTCTGTCCGTCCGTCCGTCTGTCTGTCTGTCTGTGTACACGTGCAGAGCAAATTCGGCTGAAAGGATTTTTATGAAACTTCATATTTAAGCTTCTGCCATCAATGGCACGAGTTGATCAACTTTTGGTAAAAATCGGTTGACTAAAAATGGGAGTTTACTCGTGTCGATTTTAAGATTTTTGCGAATATTTCACAACAGAAAAATATCTCGAAAAAAATTATTATACAAAAGTTGCTATAAAAGCAATAACTAACAACTTTTATTTGAGACTTTTTTTGATAAAACGAAAAAAAAAAAATTGAAAATTTTTTCCCTAATAGTTTTAGGTCATTACGGACCAAACATTAATTTTTTCTAGACAAAATAAGATGTGAAAATTCCAAAAATTTAAACCTCAAGTCTCTATCTCTTACCTTTTTTGAGATAAGATTTTTTTTAAATTCCATTAAAATCTAAATTTTCCCTAATAGTTTTAAGTCATTACGGACCAAACATTAATTTTTTCTAGACAAAACAAGGTGTGAGAATTCCAAAAATTCAAACCTCAAGTCTCTATTTCTTACCTTTTATGAGATATGAATTTTTAAAATTACAAAAAAATCAAAATTTTCAATAGTTTTAGGTCATTACGGACCAAACATTAATTTTTTCTAGACAAAACAAGGTGTGAGAATTCCAAAAATTTAAACCTCAAGTCTCTATTTCTTACCTTTTTTGAGATATGAATTTTTTAAATTACAAAAAGTTTCAAAATTTTCCCTAATAGTTTTAGGTCATTACGGACCAACATTATATTTTTCTAGACAAAACAAGGTGTGAGAATTCCAAAAATTCAAACCTCAAGTCTCTATTTCTTACCTTTTTTGAGATATGAATTTTTAAAATTACAAAAAAATCAAAATTTGCAATAGTTTTAGGTCATTACGGACCAACATTATATTTTTCTAGACAAAACAAGGTGTGAGAATTCCAAAAATTCAAACCTCAAGTCTCTATTTCTTACCTTTTTTGAGATATGAATTTTTAAAATTACAAAAAAATCAAAATTTGCAATAGTTTTAGGTCATTACGGACCAAACATTAATTTTTTCTAGACAAAACAAGGTGTGAGAATTCCAAAAATTCAAACCTCAAATCTCTATGTCTTATCTTTTTTGAGATATGTATTTTTAAAATTACAAAAAAATCAAAATTTTCAATAGTTTTAGGTCATTATAGACCAAACATTATTTTTTTCTAGACAAAACAAGGTGTGAAAATTCCAAAAATTCAAATCTCAAGTCTCTACCTCTTACCATTTTTGAGATATGAATTTTTGAAATTTACAAAATAAAATCAAAATTTTACCAATTAATTTTAAGTCATTACGGACCAAATATTACAGAAAAAACATTTAAACCTTAGGTCTCTATTTCTTACCATTTTTGAGATATAGTTTTTGATTTAATACCCAAATTTCCAAAAATAACTACACTTTCACGAGACCCAATATATTCAATCTTAAAATATGTACGTATAAATAATAACTTAGAATTTATAAGAAAGACATTTTAATGTTATCTCGATGTTTTGTTAACCACAAATGAATTAGTATTAGTAAAAAAATAATTAATCCTCTTAAATAAGTTGATAAGGAAATTTTATTTTTATTTCATTAGCAGGAATTACGTAAACATTTATGCGACGAAACATGTTTATCTGAAAAAATATATAAACTGTGACTTTTCATAGTTTACAGGATTTCGTAGGCAGGGCTGATATTAAAAATATTTGAGAAGATAACATTCAAAATATGATTTATCACAGTAATACAGTTTTGAAATTATTGTAGAAAACATTACAAACCAATTTGCAACAAGTTTGGAACCTTATTTTACGACCTACTTATTTTTAAGGTCCCAAACAATTAATTCAAATATGTTATTAAAATTTTAAAGCACTAAATTACGATATCGATATTTAAATTTGACAAAAATCACGTTTTGCATGAACTAAGTGGACAAATAATGGTTTAAATTGACAAAATAAGGATTAAATTTGATTTGAATGTTTATTATAATGTTTATATGTTAATATAATTTTTATATATTTATATATTTGTTAATATGGATCTTACTAGCATTAGCTAAATAAATAAACTATTATTATTATTATTATGGGGTTTGTCAGGTCTTGACAAGCGTCCACTAATCTCAAACTTCAGCAACCTTTTGAGCCGCGTCATACTAGAGACTAGTGGAGCTAAATACACACGACTGCATCCCAAACCCTGGCGATATGCAGCCGCGGAAATTACGCCAGATCCAGTGCCCGCACAATGCGGAGCGACCCGAGCAGCACTGCTTTCTGCATCCTGCAGATCAAAAAGTTGGCAGAAGATCTACAGGCGGGAATGGACTCGATTTCCCTTCGATAGGAGGCTTTCATGCCACCCAAAACACCAACTATCAGAACTACAAGCTTAACTTTATACCCGGGATACAGCTTTCTAAGCTCGGACAAGAGGTCCATATACTTGGACCTCTTTTCTCCTCCTTGAAGAGATATTCTTCTCAGCTGGACTTGAGAATTCGATCACAAACATCTGTTTGGTCTCGATATCCAGGAGGGTTATGTCCGGCTTAGTGGCTGTTATTATTATTATTATTATTATTAACAAACATAGGTTTACATTATTTTATTTATTATTTTTTAATATTAACATGTATGTATTTATCATTTTTTTAAATATGGAAATGCCAACTTTAATTTTCCAAACAATCATATCTTAAAAACGGTAAGGAGATAGAGACCTGCGGTTTGAATTTTTGGAAATCCTCAGACTTTAAATAGTTTTAGAAAAAAAATTGAAGATTTCCGAAATTTGTTGGAAATATGTGTGACAGTATTTTTTTAGGTTATGTAAAGTGAGTATACTCATGC